>CATIWO010164659.1:0-21563 GCA_949673435.1 Macaranga tanarius
ATTTGTAACGAAAATTTGTAACGGACACATGTCCGTTACAAATCTGTTACAAAAAGTGGCGCACACATGGCGCCAAAAAAATTCTAACACTTTTGTAAGGGATTGATTCGTTACAATTATTGTAACGGACCTTGTCCGTCACAAATTTGTAACGGATAAATAATCCATTATAAATTAGTAACGAAAATCTCAAATCCGTTACAAAATATTAATATTTTTTAATTTTAGGACTCTTTGTAACGGATTACAAATCCGTTACAAAGAGTCCAAAATAAGTAAAAAATTAAAAATATAAATATTTTGTAACAGATTTAAGATTTCCGTTACTAATTTATAACAGATTATTTATCCGTTACAATTTATAACGGTCAAGGTCCGTTACAATTATTGTAACGGATCAATCCCTTACAAAAGTGTTACAATTTTCTTGGCGCCATGTGTGCGCCACTTTTTGTAACAGATTTGTAACGGACATGTGTCCGTTACAAATTTTCGTTACAAATTTTGTTACTAATTCGTTATAAATTTTGATTTGTTA
The DNA here is from genome assembly GCA_949673435.1 of Macaranga tanarius. Lineage (NCBI taxonomy): Eukaryota > Viridiplantae > Streptophyta > Magnoliopsida > Malpighiales > Euphorbiaceae > Macaranga > Macaranga tanarius. The sequence goes on from CATIWO010164659.1 coordinate 539, forward strand.
CGAATTTTTTGCCGTTACAAAAATTTTGTTACTAAATTATTATTTCGTTATAAATTTATTACAAATCCGTTACAAATTTGTAACAGCTGTTATCTGTTACAAATATCTGTTACAAAACAGGCTTTTTCTTGTAGTGTTATAGGCTTTTATGCATTATGACATTTTCATTAAGGGGCTTAGATGATATTTTTGGTGATATTTGATTATTTAATTAGAGTTTATTATATTGTTATTATTATATTATTTATTAGTAATATATATGGATTTAAAAAGGTTGGTTTTTGTAATGATTAAGGAGCACTTTGGGGTGTAATTTGTTAGTTTTGATCGGTTGGTAATTATATGGATATGTGTATATTTGGTGAGTGTAGAGATTGAGAGAACAAGAGAAGTGAGTATTCTTGAGTGATTTTAGAGAGTTGAGATCTTGTTAGAGCTAGGATTTGGGAGGCTTTTGAGGGTCTATATCAATTGAAGCATTAATTTGGTAAGCTTCCATTGTGTTTTTGATTCAATTGGTTGAGTGTGAATGTTGTAAATTTCATGTTTTGCCTCTCTATTTTTTAGTCACATTGTTTATGCCATATCTTAAGTTATAAATCTCTAATTTGAGCAAGGTTTAATGTTCTGCAAACCTCAGAGAGTCCTTTACATTTTCTATATTTTGAGTTTTGTTTGATTTTACTGTTAAATAGGGTAATTAGGGTTGGACATTTTCTTACTCCTATGAGTGCCCTATTTTGGCTGGGTGGATTATAAAATCTATAATTAATTTCATACATATCCAAATTGAATGATTGCAATTGGAATGTGTTATAAACATATAACCCTAGTTGTGGTAGAAATTTAGGGGTTATTGAACTTATGTGTGTATGTCTAGGTCTTGTTAAATTTTGAGCAATTTGTGCACTTAGTGAGCTTAGGGTGAATTACTATGCTTATTTATGAAATTGATGGATGCTTGTATGTAGGAGTTGACAAAGGAAAGGAAAGCACTCAACATTGAAGGAAAGACTCTTTTTGGAGTGGAAGCAATTGAAGGTAAGTGCCTATGAATACATGTTGTATACATATGCTCATTTCTTATGTGTATTGTTGAGTATATCTTAAATGGAATTGAATTCATATTTGGATTGGTGAATGTGATGTGGAATGAGTTCCACTTTTTGTGTATTGAAATTATGATGAGGATATGGTTCAATGATGGTATATTAATGAATGGTTTTTATAATGGCTTATTGAGATATATTGAATGGAAGTTTATTGTATTATGTGTTGAGATGTAATGGAATACTATTGTGTTGTGTGCTTTGTGTGAATTTCACTTGAAAATGAAATATGTAAGGAAGTAAGGATTATGTAATTGTGAGATGGGCAAGCTGAGCCGAGCAAATAGCTACCCAAGTGAGACTGAGCCGAGTGGATAGTCTCATTAATGGCCATTTGAGCAAAATAAAAATATTGTAAAATGGGCAAGCTGAGTCAGGCGAATAGCTACCTAAGTGAAACTGAGCCGGGCAGATAGTTTCACTAATGGCCATTTAAAAATGTAAATGAATATGTGAGGAAAATAGCTATGAAGCTAAGTGTGAGGTTGTGTGTGAGGAAAGGCCTATTTGAATACTAACTCATGCATTGAACATTCATTCTATTAACTTGGTGATTATAAATGAGTTTGAATGTGTTGATGGAATGTTCCAATACAGATAATGGATGTGGATGCTCATTAATTTTGGTGTGGATTAGTGTGTTTAAAATGTATTGTTGTGGCTTGAATTGAATTGAATTGTATTCATATGCTTAACATCACTATTCATTTCTAGGGCATTTTTATTAATCTATAGAAATGAATTAAGTCTAGATGTCTTCATAAAAGTTGTAGCTCTCTAAAATAACTTTCCATAGCTTTTTGAATTACTTAAATTTGAGTTCTGTAAAGAGAGTTATGGTCGAAAGAGTGTGACATGGTCTGAAAAGTTGAGTCAGGGTGAGTCTTCTGGCGCCTGTGTCGACTTGGCATGAGTGTACCGAGTTATGATGAGTTAGCCCTTCTTTAGCACACTTCTATCTTCGTATTTTGACCATAACTTGAGCTATTGAGCTCCAAATGATGTGTGGTTTAATGCTACAGAAACTTTAAAGAGTCTTCTATAACTTTTATGTTTTGAGTTGGAGTTGAATATTTCATTAAGATACTCTAATTGAGCTTGACATTTTAGTGCTTACTTACTCCTTCTGCATTTGGACTTCCGTACATATTCGACGCAGTACCTGTGGTTCTGTAACTTAGTGTTAGCTATTATATTGCTTTGTATAGATTATGAGGTGCTTCTTTAAGGCATGATTCTTATGTGTTTGTTATATGTGTGTAACTGTATTCGTAGTTGCTTATTGAGTTACAAGTCACCCATTTACTGTTGAATATTTTCAGGTCTTGATTAGGCTAAGGGCTTGAAGCTTACGTCTGAGTTTTTAGGTGGGCCGAAGCGAGTGGTGTACCCGACATTCCTCCTTCATATCATTTTTGGCATAGTGTGTACATTGTAGCTTTATGTTTGGTACTCTCGTATAATATTAGACAAGCATATGTGCAATGCTTGATAAGTATGTACATATGAGTTATATATATATATATATATATATATATAAAAGCACCTTTTACTTGAGAATTTTATTATGCTTTATATGAGATGTTTGTTTTTGCCACGTGGGATTATTTGTTTATAGCCACGTGTTTGGTTATTTTTTGGGCATCACAATTAGTGGTATCAGAGCAAGGATTAGACTCTCTCGAGACATGAGAATATGTTGCATTCATGAAATTTCATGCATAAGTCATAGGTGATCAATAGTTGATGTGTGTTGCATATGTCAGGATGGAAGGACACCAAGCTCTACCTATCGGCCTAAAGGAGTCATCTAAGTCTGTGCATGGTCAAACACCCATGCATTCTATAGATACACCTGCACAATCCCAACCCCAACCTCCTCCTGCACAAGCTACATATCTTCCATTCATGCAAGAATTTATTCAGATTATAAGAGAGGCGACTAAAAAACCAGCGAATAATGCTATAGATGATCATTATGAGAAGATTAGAAAATAGGGTGTAAAGGTTTTTACGGGAACCACAGATCCAATGGTGGTGGAAGAATAATTAAGAAACACAGAGAGGGTGTTGAATCGAATAGAGTGCACCACCGAAAAGAAAGTGAGTTATGCGACATCCTTGTTTGAATAAGATGCACTTGATTGGTGGGAAACCGTTATGGGAAGTGGTAATGTACCGGCAACCTTGACTTGGGTAGACTTCTTAAAGGAATTCACAGATAAATACATGTCTCCCATGTACAAAGCCAAAAAAAAAGCTTGAATTCCTTAATTTGAAGCAAGATGAATTATCAGTTACGGACTATGAGGTCGAGTTTGTGAGATTATCAAAACATGCACCAGAAGAGGTGGCACCGACGAGTGGAAAAGAGACAAGTTTAAAAGAGGCTTAACTGTTGAAATCTAGGAAAGGATTGTGATTAGACCTCCAACTTACAAGGATTTGCTTAAGACGGCGATTCGAGCAGAGGAAACCATATTGGAGAGGAATGTATTAGAGGCTAAAAGAAGAAAAGTTACTAGTGCATTTACCACTTCAACAAGAACCAGTGGGGGATAATCTTTTAGGGGTGCTGGATTCCAAAGAGGAAATTTTAGAGGACGTGGGTCAAGTCAACCTAGCCAATCCTCGGGAAGCACCTTTACAAGAGGAAGTGGAAGGGGAGCTACCCGAAGAAATATTGCTAGGGGGAGATCAATAAGTGGCATGTGAACTCCTATGTGTAATAAATATGGTAGATTTCGCTCCGGAGAATGTTGGGGTTCTAGACCTAATATGTGCTACTATTGCAATCAATCTAGGTCACTTCATGAGGGAATGCCCGTTGAGGATGGGTATTGGAGGATCACATATGTCAACGCAAAGTAGTGCTGGAGCAAATTTTTCATAAGCAAGTAGAGGTAGAGGTCGCAGAAGAGGAAGTGGAGCAAAAACCTCAACACCGACCGAGTCTATTAGCCAAAACCCGAGCTAAGCAAGAGTGTATGCCATAACCTGACAAGAAGCTTATAATGCACCGGATGTAGTGATGGGTACCTATTCTATTCTTAGATTTGATGCTTTTATGTTAATAGATCCTAGATCCACATGCTCTTTTATATTAGATGAATTTGCATTAAGAGTTCATAGTATTATTGAATCATTAGAGTATGATATTTGTGTATCTATACCGGCCGGGGGTGTAGTAGTTGTGAATAGGGTAGTTAGATCATGCCCTATAGTAATTGATGATATAACTTTGCATGTGGATTTAGTAGTCATCAAGTTAGAAGAGTTTAATGTGATTTTGGGGATGGATTGGTTGTCTAGATACCATGCTATTGTAAACTACTTTACAAAAGAGGTAGTTATAGAGATTCCGAGACAAAGAAAGATGGTGTTAGTGGGAGAGAGGAAGACTATTCTAGTTTGTCTTATTTCAGCTACCGTAGCCTTCCAATTGATTAGAGATGGGTGTGAAGCATATTTAGCTAGCATCATTGATACGACAAAGGTTAGTCCGGGAATGACAGATATACCAATTGTTAGAGATTTTTTGGATGTATTTTTAGATGAATTGTTGGGTTTGCCACCACATCGAGAAGTAGATTTTGAGATTCAGACTATACCAGGAACTGCACTAATATCAATTACACCTTATCGGATGGCACTATTAGAGTTGAAAAAATTGAAGAAGCAATCAGATGAACTACTAGAAAAGGGGTTGTTTGTAAAAAAGAAAGATGAAGCATGAGATTGTGTATCGACTACAGGCAATTGAACAGAATCATAGTGAAGAAAAAGAAAGATGAAGCATAAGATTGTGTATCGACTACAGGCAATTGAACAGAATTATAGTGAAGAATAAATATTTGTTGCCTAGAATTGATGATTTACTTGACCAGTTGAAGGATGCTTTGGTATTTTTAAAGATTGATGTAAGATCCGGCTATTGGCAACTTCGAGTAGCAGAAAATTCCATACCAAAGATGGCATTTAGAACCTGATATGGGCACTTTGAGTTTTTAGTCATGCCATTCAGTTTGACAAATACACTGGTAGCTTTTATGTCTTTGATGAATAAGACCTTTCAGATGTATCTTGATCAGTTCGTTATTGTGTTCATCGATGATAACTTTATTTATTCATCCAGTTAGGAAAAGCATGAGAATCATCTCCAAATAGTTTTGCAAATACTTCGGGAGAAGCAATTGTATGTGAAATTCAACAAGTGTGAATTTTGGATGGAAGAGATTGCAATTGTGTCAAAAGAAGGTGTACAACTAGATCCATCTAAAATTAAAGCTATCTTGGAGCGGCAAGCACCTAGAAGTGTAACTGAAATTCAAAGTTTCTTAGGTTTAGCTGGGTACTACAGAAGATTTGTGAAGGATTTTGAGTTATTGCTAAACCCTTAATGACTTTGTTGAAGAAAAAACATTTCTTATTAATGGAACCAAGTATGTCAACGGAGCTTCGAAAAGTTGAAAGAAACCCTTACCACGGCTCCTGTTCTAGCATTACTAACTAGTAATGGAGGCTTTGTGGTATATACCGATGTTTCGGGACAAGGATTGGGTTGTGTGCTTATGCAAAATGGAAGGGTGATAGCCTATGCATCTCGACAATTGCGGCCTCATGAAATGAACTATCCAACACATAATTTGGAGTTAGCCGCCATTGTTCATGCCTTGAAGACTTGGAGGCATTACTTGTATGGATAGACTTTTTCTATCTTCACCGACCATAAAAGTTTGAAGTATATTCCTACTCAAAAAGAATTGAACTTGAGACAATGAAGATGGATGGAATTGTTGAAGGATTATGATTGCACCATCAAATATCATCCGAGAAAGGCGAATGTAGTGGCGGATGCTTTGAGCAAAAAGACTAAAAAGTGCATGGCCGGATTAGTTTATCATAATATAGATAATTTAGTGGTGCTAGGCAATTAATGTTTCACTTGATGTTGAAGTTGACCATTTAATGGCGGCGTTGCAAATTAAACCATCACTAGAAGATCAAATATGAGAAGTTCAAATGAAAGATGCCTACTTGAAGAAGATGAAGGATAAGGTAGAAGCGGGACTCAATATGCAATTTACCTTGAGAGAGGATGGTATGTTGATGATTGGAAAGCGTGTCTGTGTTTCGAATAGTAGAAAATAATGAATGAAGCGCATATCGCTTCATATGTGATGCATCCCGGTAGTACAAAGTTGTATCAAGATTTGAAGCCATTTTATTAGTGGCCAGCGATGAAAAGAGATATAGCCGAGTATGTTCCAAGATGTTTGACTTGTCAACAAGTAAAGGCCGAACATCAAGCTCCAGCGAGGAAGTTGTGTCCTTTAGCAATACCGGAATGGAAGTGGGAAAAGATTACTATGGATTTTGTGATTGGACTACCTCGTACATTTCGAAAGCATGATGCGGTGTGGGTGATAGTAGATGGTTAACTAAGTCGGCTCATTTCTTGCTGATACAAATAAACGATTCCATAGACAAGTTAGCTTCTTTTTACATCACAGAGATTGTGAGGTTGCATGGAGTTCCTTTATCCATTGTATCCGATAGGGATCTGAGATTCACTTCTCATTTCTGGGAGAGTTTGCAAAAAGCTTTGGGGACAAAGTTGCATTTCTCTATTACTTTTCATCCCCAAATAGATGGTCAGTCAGAAAGAACCACCCAAACACTTAAAGATATGATGAGAGCTTGTACCTTGGTGTTTAAAGGCAATTGGGACAAGCACTTACCATTGTTAGAATTTGCCTACAACAACGGATACCATTCTAGCATTGGGACGGCGCCTTATGAAGCTTTGTACGGGAGAAAGTGTAGAAGCCCAATATATTGGGATGTTGAAGGCTTGAGGCAACTTGAAGGTCCATATTTGGTACAAAAAAATGGTTGATAAAATTCAAGTGGTCAAGAAATGTTTAAAGGCGGCACAAGATCGTCAGAAAAGCTATGCGGATCGACACCGCCGGGAGATGGATTATGAAGTTGTTGAGAAGGTCTTTTAAAAGTATCACCATGGAGAGGCACTTTAAGATTTGGGAAGAAAGAAAAATTGAGTCCATAATACGTAGGACCGTATGAAATTTTGGAAAAGGTGGGACCATTGGCATACAAATTGGCTTTGCCAAGAGAATTATCTTCAATACATTATGTGTTCCATGTATCTATGTTGAGGCGGTATAGGTCGGATCCAAGTCATGTGATACAAGAACCCGAGATAAAGATATCTGAGGGATTGATATATGTAGAGGAACCGACATAGATTCTAGATCGAAAGGTGAAGAAGTTGAGGAATAAAGAGATTCCAATTATGAAAGTGAAATGGAGTTATTACTCACCTAGAGAAGCAACTTGGGAGGTAGAGGAGCAAATGAGACAGAAATATCCATATTTATTTCCAGGAAGTGGTAAGTTGTTAAATTTCGGGGATGAAATTTTTATTAGGAGGGAAGAACTATAACACCCACATTATAGAATACATTGTTCATGCATTATGAATACATGTCGTATAGAGTCTTAGTGTGATATATGTCTAAGTATGGGAATTTGCATATTGGTAGAGAAGGACCTAATTGTAAGATAAGTTTAGAGTTGGTTTGACACTATAGAAAGTCATGGGCTTTTATGCATTATGACATTTTTATTAAGGGGCTTAGATGATATTTTTGGCGATATTTGATTATTTAATTAGAGTTTATTATATTGTTATTTTATATTATTCATTACTAATATATATGGATTTAAAAAGGTTGGTTTTTGTAATGATTAAGGAGGACTTTAGGGTGTAATTTGTTAGTTTTGATTGGTTGGTGATTATGTGGATATGTGTATATTTGGTGAGTGTAGAGATTGAGAGAACAAGAGAATGGAGTGTTTTTGAGAGATTTTAGAGAGTTGAGATCTTGTTGGAGCTAGGATTTGGGAGGCTTTTAAGGGTCTATATCTATTAAAGCATCAATTTGGTAAGCTTCCATTGTGTTTTTGATTGAATTGGTTAAGTGTGAATGTTGTAAATTTTGTATTCTGCCTCTCTGTTTTCTAGTCATTTTTTTATGCTATATCTTAAGTTATAAAACTCTGATTTGAGCAAGGTTTAATGTTCTGGAAACCTCAGATAGTTCTTTATATTTTCTATGTTTTGAGTTTTATTTAATTTTACTATTAAGTATGGTAATTAGGGCCGGACATTTTCTTGCTCCTGTAAGTACCCTATTTTGGCCGGGTAGATTATAAAATCCATAATTAATTTCATAAATGTCCAAATTGAATAATTCTAATTGGAATTTGTTATAGACACACAACCCTACCTGTGGTAGAAATTTAGGGTTTATTGGACTTGTGTGTGTGGGTCTAAATCTTGTTAAAATTTGAACAATTTGTGCACTTGGTGAGCTTAGGGTGAATTTCTATGCTTGTTTGTGAAATTGATGGATGATTGTATGTAGGAGTTGACAAATGAAAGGATAGTACTCAATATTGAAGGAAAAACTCTTTTTGGGATGGAAGCAATTGGAGGTAAGTACCTATGAATACATGTTGTATACATATGCTCATTTGTTATGTGTATTGTTGAGTATGTCTTAAATGGAATTGAATGCATATTTGGATTGGTGAATGTGATATGGAGTGAGTTCCACCTTTTGTGTATTGAAATTATGATAAGGATATGGTTCAATGATGGTATATTAATGAATGGTTGTTATAATGGATTATTAAGATATATTGAATGGAAGTTTATTGTATTGTGTGTTGAGATGTAATGGAATACTATTATATTGTGTGGTTTGTGTGAATTTCACTTGAAAGTGAAATATATAAGGAAGTGAGGATTGTATAATTATGAGATGGGCAAGCTGAGCCAGGCAAATAGCTACCCAAGTAAGACTGAGCCGAGCGGATAGTCTCACTTATGGCCATTTGAGCGAGCTAAAAAAAATATTATAAGATGGACAAGCTGAGCCGGGTGAATAACTACCCAAGTGAAACTGAGCCGGGTGGATATTTTCACTAATGGCCATTTAAAAATGTAAATGAATATGTGAGGAAAATAGCTATGAAGCTAAGTGTGAGGTTGTGTGTGAGGAAAGGCCTATTTGAATACTAACTCATGCATTGAACATTCATTCTATTAACTTGGTGCTTATGAATGAGTTTGAATGTGTTGATGGAATGTTCCAATATAGATGATGGATATGGATGCTCATTAAGTGTGAATGTTTGATATTATGTGTTAATGGATGTTTTCGTGTGGATTAGTGTGTTTAAAATGTATTATTGTGGCTTGAATTGAATTGTATTCATATGCTTGACATCACTAGTCACTTCAAGAACATTTTCGTCAATCTATATAAACGAATTAAGTTTAGATATCTTCATGAAAGTTGTAGCTCTCTGAAATACCTTTCCATAGCTTTTTGAATCACTTGAATCCAAGTTTTGTAGAGAGAGTTATGGCTGAAAGAGTACAACATAGTCTGAAGGATCAAGTCAGGATGAGTCTTCTGGCGCCTATGCCGAGTAGTACCTGTGACTCAGTGTGCTGACTTGGTACGAGTGTGCTGAGTCGTGACGAGTCAGCCCTTCTTCAGCACACTTTTGTCTTCGTATTTTGACCATAACTTGAGCTATAGAGCTCCAAATGAGGTTTGGTTTGATGTTACAGAAACTTTAAAGAGTCTTCTACAACTTTTGTGTTTTGAGTTGGAGTTGAATCTATCATTAAGATTCTCTAATTGAGCTTGACATATTAGTACTCACTTACTCCTTCTACATTTGGACTTTCGTACGCATTCGACACAGTACATGTGGTTCTGTAACTTAGTGTTAGCTATTATATTACTTTTTATAGATGATGAGGTGCTTCTTTAAGGCATGATTCTTATGTATTTGGTATATGTGTGCAACTGTATTTGTAGTTACTTATTGAGTTGCAAGCTCACCCCTTTGGTGTTGAATATTTTCAGGTCTTGATTAGGCTAAGGGTTTGAAGCTTGCGTCTGAGTCTTTAGGTGGGCCGAAGTGAGTGGTGTACCCGACCTTCCTCCTGCATATTATTTTTGGCATAGTGTGTACATTGTAGCTTTATGTTTGGTACTCTTGTGTAATATTAGACAAGCACATATGCAATGTTTGATGTGTATTTACATATGAGTTTTTTTTATGTATATATATAAAAGCATCTTTTACTTGAGAATTTTATTATGCTTTATGTGAGATGTTTGTTTTTGCCACATGGGCTTGTTTGTTTATAGCCACGTATTTGGTTATGTCTTTGGGCATCACAAACCATTAAGTTTGACACCTACAAGAAACGTCCTAATCATACAATGAAAAAACATCTAAGAGAGATGTCCAATATGATCAGTGAATTGAATAATCCTGGTCATGTATTGACCGAGGAGCAAAAGATTCAAGCTATCATCCGCTCTTTACCTAACAGTTAGGAGCACATGAGGATGCACCTAACACATTCAACAAATATAAGGAACTTTGAGGATGTTGCGTGACATTTGGAGTTAGAGGAAGATTAACTTACGTCGGTTAAAGTCAATGCACAAGTGCATTACACCCAAGGTAGCTCCTCTGCTGGAATGAGTTCCAACAATAATAAGCTCAAAAATCAAGGCAAAAAGGAAGGCTAAGGGGACAAAAAAGTAAAAGTAAGAACATGAGGAGAAGGGAAGGTCAAAGAACAAGAGAAAGATCAATGTTGCACGTGTGAAGTACTACAACTATCAACAAAAAGGGCACTATACAAAAGATTGCACTGCACCTAAGAAGGAGCGACCGACCATATAACGAAGGATCGTGGAGCCTTCATAGATTTCTAATGAAAACCTGACAGAGAGAGATGGATCTATGTAGGAAATAATGCAAGGACTTAAGATAAGGGAATAGGCACATGTAAACTAGTTTTACGAGGTGGTCGAACCCTTCTCCTGTATGATGTTCTCTATGCCCCAAGTATTCATAGGAACTTAGTCTCTATTCTTATTTTATTGAAATTTAGTTTCAATTGGTACTTTTGTGATGACAACGTACATTTATGTTTGGGTACAATATTTTATGGTTTCAATTTTATTTTGGATGGTTTTATAGTTATGGATATTGATAATGTCAATTTCAATAATAATGTTAGTTTTTCTTTAGTTACTACTTCGCTTGATCATGAAAATGATGTGCATTTATGGCATGCTAGATTGAATCACATTGGTCAAGATCAAATGGGTCGATTAGCAAAATAAGGCCTTTTAGGTAATGTAGAAAAAGTCAAATTATCTACTTGTGAGCATTGTTGTAACGCCTGCAAAGTGGGCATGTAATTTTGTGCTTTTCATTTTATATTATTTGCTAAGAGTGGATATGATGCATTAGAAATCATTATGCCTGAAGTATGTGATATTGTGAGTAATTACTTGTTGAATTATATATGGTCTATAGGGGTATGTAGTGAGGGTGAGATGTTGTTAGATTGGAATTGGGTGTTATTTAGGACTAAATTGTAAGAAAATAAGGACTAGAATGTAGTAATTGGAAGTTCAATGACTATATGCGAATAGTGACATTTCATTAAGGAGCTAAGTTGATATTTAGTAATAAATATCATAAATTTTGCCTCTATCCTCTTCTTCCTCACGTGGCCATGCATAAAATGTTGGTGGGTGAGCTTTTATTGAACTAGCTATCATTTTCTTTCAAAAGGGAACTAGAGATTTGGTGAGGAGAGAGAGTGGATTTGGTTGTGGAATTTAGAGTCTAGGCTATAATTAGCAACCTTCAAGGTTCAAGAGCATCACTTGGTAAGCTATTTATGTTTTTGATTGAGTTGTGATTAAGTTGGGGGGGGGGTTTAATTTCATGCTCTGTTTTTGCTGAAATTTTAGTGTCCATGTTTTTGTTATAACTCGAGCTATAGAGCTCCAAATTTGGTTTTGATTGACTTTAGAGGAACTTCAAAGAGTCCTCTGTAACTCTCAAATTTTAAGTTTGAGCTAAAAATGTAATTTAAATGGTCTAAATAAATTAGATATTTTATTGCTCACTTTGTCACCTTGTATGACCTGATGTTACTATATTTATTATAATTAATTCTCTACAAGTGATAATTGGGTGATTTCAGTTGATATTGAAAGTAGATCACGTATGAAGAGTTTGTGTGAATTTGGTAATTTTTGGATGTACGTGTGATTGTTGAGAGCAACATGAACATCATGCATTAAACATGCTAACAGCAGTACATGTAGGTTGGTTGTGAGTTTTCTTATATTTTGGTTATATAGTACTATCTAGAGTTATAGAACTCCAAATTGAGCAAGGTTAGATGCTATAGAAACTTCAAAGCATCCTCTACAGCTTTGTGTTTTGAGATTTAGCTGATTTTGCTGTTAAGACTGACTAGCAGGGCTTTACATTTTCATGCTCATGCTATCAACTCTGTTTTGCCTGTTTTACCCGAGTTACATCAAAAATCCATAATTAATTCCACACATGTCCAAATAAGTAATTCTAGTTGGGATTTAAAGTAGACTCATAGGCCTAGCTTCAATAATATTTTTATGATTTTTGGACATGTGTGTGAATTATTTGGATATATTAAACTTTAAGCATCTAGTTGTCCTTTTGTGATTTTAGGGTGAATTGCTATGCTTGCTTGTTGAAATTGGCACATGATTATGTGTAGAAGTTGATAGAGCTAGAGGAAACCCTATTCAATAGGCGGAGCTTTTATTTAAGAAGGAGTTGAAGGCTTGAGATAAGTAATTATCAACATAATGCTTACATGTAGTAATTTTCAAGTAACTACAGTTATTTAACTATATTGATTTGTGTATGATATTTAATTGGTAAGAATGATGGATATATATATGTGTGTGTGTGTGTGTGTGCGTTATATGATTTTAGTATATTTTTGGTATATGAATGATATATATGGCATATGATTTTAGTATACTTTTGGTATATGAACGATATATTCTCCATTTATAATTATGTAAGTGGATGTTATGAATATGGAAGTGAATAGTGATGAATTGTGATGCACTATGAGAAATGGAAATGATGAAGAATGAAAAAGGGATGTTGAATTGTAATGATATAGTTGTACATATGCATTTTGATATATTATGAGAATGATTGAAATATAAGCATTTGGCATTATGTTGTGAGGAATGTGAGGATGTAAGAAAAATATATAATTGTGTGTGATGGGCAAGCTGAGCCGGGTGTATAGCTACCCATGTGAGAAGTGAGACTAAGTCGGGCGGATAGTCTCACTAAAATGGCCATTTGATAAATATTGAAATGTGTGAGGAATATAGCCAATGAGGCAAAGTGTCAGGTATTTGTGTTAGGAAAGATCCGACCATGCATTATTGCACCATTTTTTGCATACATGTTGAATATGAGAATTATGTTTGTGGATCGAATGTGAGGATTTTATTATGGTTTACTCGAAATGATGTAATTTGAGGTATTTGAGACATCAACAATTGAGATTTGGTGTTTGTATATATATATATATATATATTTGTGGTATTTGAATGTTGCACAGGTTTGGATGACTATGTATTTGTTTCAATTACGGCTGTGTGAAATGCTCGCTCATAGGGGTCAAAATATATAGGTGCAAGGAAGGAATGCTTAGAAGGCATGTTAACTCGGCACATCGTGCTGGGTCGAGTGTAACTCGGCATGCATGGCCTCTGTGTCGACTCGACACGGGAGCACGAGTCGGCATCAACATCAGGCAAGTCGGCACCAGCTTCAGCCCGACTCAGCACTAGGGCCTGAGTCGGCACAGGAGGTGACTGTCCCAATTCAGCACGCCGGCCCGAGTCGGCATGCTCCTGATTTTCACTAATTTATTTGTTTTGAATTTTTGAGCACCAAACTTCTTTCCAATGCACTCCTATGAACTTGAAACCTGAGATTAGCTTGATGGAAATGTTATATTATTAAGGTTTAATGTATAGCAAATTAATTGTATATTTTTATTAATTAGTTCTTAAGGAGAATTATATGTAAACTTATCTTATTAATTGCTTATTGAGTCGCAATCTCATTTTTTTGCAATTGTGGTTTTCAGGCTTTGATAGATAGCCTAGCTTAAGGCTTGTTGATTGAAGGCCTGATGTGAGTTTAGTCGTGAGCTCAGGTAGGTCAAAAACCAGGCTTGGTGTCAACATCTCTATCCATATGAACATTAATCATTTTGGCATTAGGACATTTTGTATTAAATCATTAATTATATTTTGATATAAAGTTATGTATGTAAAAAATGTACAATGTATATATATAATAAGAGTTTTATATAAAAATGCATATCTTTCATCATAAAATTTTTCTTATGCCACGTGGGTGTTTGTTATTTAAACACTTGTATGTGGTACCTGGAGAGTGCTATAATTGCCTTAAAGGAAAACAAACTAGAAAGCCATTTGGAAAAGCAACTAGAGCCAAATTTCCTTTGCAACTAGGTCATTCAGACGTATGTAGTCCAATGAATATGAGGGCTAGGCATGGGGCCTACTACTTCATCACCTTCATAGATGACTATTCTAGATGTGGTCACATCTATTTGATATCCCACAAATCTGAAGCTTTAAGTTGCTTCAAAACTTTTATGAATATGGTAGAAAATTAATTAGTTAGAAGAATTAAAGCCTTGAGAACTGACCGTGGTCATGAATATCTTTCTGAAGATTTCAAGACTTTATATAATGTAAAAGGAAATGAGCATTAGTTGTCTATTCCTAAAACTCCTCAACAAAATAGAGTTGCTGAAAGAAGAAATAGGACTCTTCTTTATATAGTTAGATATATTATGGCACAAGTAAATTTACTAATTTCCTATTGCGGAGATGTATTTCTTGCTGCCACTTATGTTCTAAACTGTGTGCCATCTAAGTCTGTTACTACTACCTTATATAAGTTATGGACAAGTCAAAAACCCAACCTAAGCTATTCGAAACCTTGGGGTTGTGGTGCCTATGTTCATGATAGCTCAAATAAATATGGAAAATTGGGTCCAAAAGGTAAAAAGAGTATCTTTGTGAGATACCCTGAAGTGTTAAAAGGATACGTTTTCATAGGTGAGCACGAAAATTGCATAGTGACATAATTTGAATCATGAGACATCGTATTCATTGAAGATGAATTTCCTATGTTAGGCGATGTAGGTCAAGACTATACTCTTTATGAGACCCAAGAAATGGACACTAAAAGATCACTCCATTTGAGTGGGAGAAATCTAGAGGACGAAGATAATGGTCTTTTACCTCCAAATAATTCGAATGTTCATAATCTTGAGTTGAGTGGGAGTATGATTCCTGACTCCAGTGGGAGTGTGGAATTTGAACCAACTGGGAGCATTCTGAATTATGATGAATATATGAGGCATGTTTATTAAGATTTTGAATTGCGAAGATCACAAAGAAAGAGTGTTCTACCTAAAAGAGATCGATCTGTTGGTATGAGTCAAGCTCTTTTAGTTGACCTACAAAAAGTTGATAAGCTAAGGAATGTGTCTGAAGCTCTTTCATATCAGGTCAAAGGTGAAAGGATTAAGGTAATGGAAGAAGAAATGGCATCCATAAGATCAAACCATGTTTGGGAATTGGTTGATTTTGATCTGCCAAAAGGAATCAAAGCAATTGGGAATAAGTGGGTTCTCAAGATCAAGCGAAAGGCCGATGGAAGTATCGAAAGATACAAGGCTCGCCTAGTTGTAAAGGGTTACACACAACAATAAGGGATTGACTATGAGGAGACTTTCTCTCATGTTGTAAGATATACATCCATAAGGTTAATTATGGCTATAGTGGAAAATTTATACCCAGAGCTACATCAATTGGATGTAAAGACTACTTTTCTCAATGGAGAATTAGATGAAGAAATCTATATGCAATAAGCAGTATGTTTCGAATAAAAAGGTAGTGAAAAAAAGGTTTGAAAATTGTTGAGATCAATCTATGGCCTTAAACAGTCTTCTAGATAGTGGTATATTCGGTTTCATAATACAGTTACTTTAAATAACTTTGTTATAATAAATGAATACTATTATGTTTATTCTAAAAGCTCTAGAAGTAAATTTGTCATCATGACATTATATGTTGATGACATACTTATAGTAGGAAATAATGTTGAATACTTATAGGATATTAAGAGTTGGTTATCATCTAATTTTGAGATGAAAGATATGGGTAATGCAGTATATATTCTTATAGTTAAGATTATAAGAGACTATTCGAGAAGGTTGTTATCTCTCTCTCAAGAGGCAAATATCAACAAAGTCCTTGAAAGGTTTCATGTGCAAAACTATATGCCCATAAGTAATCCTATAGCTAAGGGAGAGTCCCTTAGTAAATAAATGTGTCCCCAAACACAATAAAAGGTTAAATGTATGAAGAACGTTCCTTATGCAAGTGCTATTAAAAGTTTTATGTATATAATGTTATGTACAAGACCTGATATTTGCTATACTGTTAGGATAGTAAGTAGATATCAGTCTAACCCAGGCGGAGCATATTGGAAGGCAGTTAAGAGGATTTTAAGATACTTGAAAGGAACTGTGGACTACTCGCTGTGTTAACAAGGAAAGGATCTGTAATTGAGAGTATAGATAGATGAGAGGAAATCTACAGCTGGTTTTATTTTCTTGTTCAGTAATTCTGCCATCTTCTGGAGTAGCAAGAAACAAATATATATTGCCTTATAAAAAATAGAAGCTGAATTTATTGCATTCTCAAGTACTGTCCAAGAGGGAGTATAGCTTAAAAGATTCCTAGATCATCTTAAAGTAACTTCCTCTATAGAACCAGTGACAATTATGAGTGATAGTCAATCATCAATAGCTTATACTAAGGATCCCAAGTTTCATAGTAAGACTAAGCATATTGACATCAAGTATCATTATGTTAAAGATATGGTTGCACGACGAGAGGTGAACTTAAAGTACATTTCTACACATGATATGATAGCAGATCCGTTGACAAAAGTTGTCACTAGAGATGTGTTTGAGAGGCATATTAATTGTTTTGGTTTGCATAGATTTTAAATAGTACTTTGCTTATTATGTAATTTGAACATGATTTGTTATATGTTTATTTTCAATAAATATTTATACACAAAGTGTTAGTATTAAATGTATATAACATTTAAAGCATATTGGACAGAGAAGTAATCCATTCACATAGGGTGTTTATCTTAATTTTGTTAAATGGGTTTAACAAAGATTAGGATGAGGATGAGGCAGTATTTTAAACAGACAAAGGAGTTACGAGAGTCCGTTTAATATACATATGCCATTTTGCTTAAGTATTAGATAAGTTCTAGTTTAAGTGCAAGATAAAATCTTACATTTCATTTCATGATTTGTAAGTAGATTTATATAATCTGTAAATGGAGAATTAAAAGCAATTCTTCATAATTCTATCTTTATGGCCAGAAGCAACCTCAATTAAGTATTAAAGTTTGGTGCTGAGATGCACCTGAATGTGTAGCTTTTATATGATGTTAAATCTATGATTATAATTATTTTGAAACATACGCTTTTTTTAAGAAAAGAATGAACACCATAACGCATGATTCATACCATGCGTGCAAAAATCGACTGGAGATGGGAAGTTATAAAAATAATCGAATGATCTCAACCTTTCCTAGTATGAGACCCGTTCCATAGACTTATAGTTTTTGGAAACCTACCCTTAAGACCTGGGGTATATTTATAAAGTATGGTTTGATGTGGCTATTTTAGAAAAATCTTTAAAAGGTCATGAGAGATACGGCCTAAACGAGTTAATTGGATAAGTGAGTTAAACCATATGAAAGGAATAATGTATGAGGAGAAGATTACTGATAGACTACATTAAATGTTTCAAATATGTCTGTATATGTATATGTATGTATGTATGTATATATATATATATATATATAGATAGATAGATAGATAGATATAGCAGCATTATTTTTCTTTAATATATGTATGTATATGTATATGTATATATATGTTGGATTATTGACACCCATGACTAGACATAATTTATTTCAAAATTCAAATACAAAAGATTAAGATAATATGAGATATTATCTAATAATAATTATTATTGGTTTTATATAATATGAGATATTATCTAACAATAATAATTATTGGTTTTAAATAATATGAGATATTATCTAAAGCCTATCTCTATCTTTTAGATATAAAAGATTAGAAGAATTCTCTTTACACAAAATCATTCTCTGCACAAAAAAAAATCTCTCTCTGCACAGAAAGTTCTCTCCCATGATTTTTCATCCTATGATATTTAGATCGTGAAAATAACAGCCTTTGCTCTAGTAGCTAAGGCTTCGATCATCATACCTATTATGTATTCCGCTGCAAAATAGAATTTGAATCACGAGACGTCGTATTCATTGAAAAGAATTTCCTAAGTTGGGTGATGTAGGTAAAAACTATACTCTCTATGAGACCCAAGAAATGGACACTCAAAGATCACTCTATTTGAGTGGGAGAAATCTAGAGGAAGAAGATAATGGTCTTCCACCTCCAAATGATCTGAATGTTTATGATCTTGAGTTGAGTGGGAGTATGATTCTTGACTCTAGTGGGAGTGTGGAACTTGAACCAAGTGGGAGCATTATGAATTATAATGAATATATGAGGCATGTTTATTAAGATTCTGAATTATGAAGATCACAAAGAAAGAGTGTTCTACCTAAAAGATATCGATCTAATAGTATGAGTCAAGCTTTTTTAGTTGACCTATAAGAAGTTGATGAGCTAAGAAATGTGTCTAAAGCTCTTTCATGTCCGGCCAAAGGTGAATGGGTTAAGGCAATGGAAGAAGAAATGGCATCTATAAGATCAAATCATGTTTGGGAATTGGTTGATCTGCCAAGAAGACACAAAGTAATTGGGAACAAGTGGGTTCTTAAAATTAAGCGAAAGGCCGATGGAAGTATCGAAAGATACAAGGCTCGCCTAGTAGTAAAGGGTTACACACAACAAGAAGGGATTGACTTTAAGGAGACTTTCTCTCCTGTTATGAGATTTACATCCGTAAGGTTAATTCTGGCTATAGTGGCATATTTAGACCTAGTGCTATATCAAATAGATGTAAAGATTGCTTTCCTTAATGGAGAATTGGATGAAGAAATCTATATACGACAACCAGTAGGTTTCGAACAAAAAGGTAGTGAACAAAAGGTTTACAGATTGTTTCGGTTTCATAATACGGTTATTTTAAATAACTTTATTATGATAGACGAAGACCACTGTGTTTATTCTAAAAGCTCTAGAAGTAAATTTGTCATCATGACATTATATATTGATGACATACTTATAGCAGGAAATAATGTTGAATACCTAAAGGACATTAAGAGTTGGTTATCGTCTAATTTTGAGATGAAAGATATGGATAATGTAGTATATATTATTGGTGTTAAGATTACAAGAGACTGTTCGAGAAGGTTGTTGTCTCTCTCTCAAGAGACATATATCAATAAAGTCCTTAAAAGATTTCATATGCAAAACTGCAAGCCCATAAATAATCCTATAGCTAAGGGAGAGACCCTTAGTAAAAGAATATGTCCCCAAATATAATGATGAGTGTGAAACATGCATGTGTTGAGCACTTTATTTTATTGCATATTAAGTTAAGAAATGCATTGTTTAGTTAGTTTTTAGTTAATTTAATTAGTTTTGCTATTTTATTTTAATTTAGGTGCTTTTATGTTAAATAGGTAATTTTTATTTAGTTTTTGGTTGTATGATGTATTTGAAAGGAGATGGAGATAATACTTGAAGATAAGATAAGATTAAAGCTTAAAGTTAGAAGGTTATCCTCGCATTAGGGCACATTGCCGTGCACTTGCCCATGTCTAAGTTGCATGCCCATGCACTTGCCCGTGCCTAAATTAAAGAAGAGCCAGTTATAGAGAACATGCCCATATGCACGCCCATATGTGAGGCACACGCCCATGTGCATGGCCATGCCTGATTCCAAGAATTCAGAGTTATTTTGATGTATGGGTGTGTCTAATTATTGCGTACCCGTGCATGATGATGTGGCAGCCAATCAAAAGTGGATTTTAAGCTGGAGTTTGGATAGACAGAGGCTCATCTTTTAAGCCTATATTTAGATAGAGTTTGGGAGAGTTTAAATGACCTTTTCTTTAGGAAACTAGTTCTTTTAAATAGAACCATCTGTTTTTCATTAAAGGAATTCCTAGTTTTTAGTTTTAGTTCTAGTTTTTGGTTTTCTACTCTCTTGGTTTTTCAGAATACATTTCCATTTTGTTTTTCTTAGTAGAGGAGATACTTGGCTTGAAGTTAGAAGAGTAAGGCTTCCTTATATCATTTGGAATTTTTCTTGTATCACTCTTTTATTTATTCATATTTATGTTCAGAATGGTTTTCATTTCTCCATTGTTTTCTTTCATCTTTAACATGAGTAACTAGATCCTTTTTAGGGTTCTTATTCTGAATTGACCATGTGCTTATTGTGATTTATGTTAGGTTTCTATATCTAAATTCATTGGTTATTGTTGTACTTAAATGTCATTTTATGACTGATCACCCTAATATTGAATTGACACTATAGGCTTAATCGAGAGATAGGTTCTGTAGGATTAAGCAATGACCTATTGATTGCTTAATTAGTTGAAAGACAATTAAGTGGATTAATATTAATTAAAGGTTGTGATTTAAAATTGGAATTAAAAGGCATTAGGTTGGTGAGAGCCAATAAACTTAGTGTTAATTAATATCCAATTAATTATAGGTTTATCTGAGAGGAAAATCTATGGTTTCTAAGATCCCTTCAAAATGAATTAGAAATAGTTAAACCTAGTTAGTTAATCAATCCTTTGAAATGGTCTAATTGAGAATAAGAACCCTAGCTTTTAATATT
>CATIWO010164669.1:0-37763 GCA_949673435.1 Macaranga tanarius
CCCATGAGCCCATAGCCTTAGCCCACATCCATTAAGAGTTAATGGATATCAAGGCTAAGGTTATCCAAGTTTCCAAATACCTCCCACTCACCATAAAGCCAAGCCATGCATATAGCTTGAGTGTGAGACACTCAAACTCTAGCATTGCATGTGACTTGAGTGTGAGACACTCAAGTTGTAACTAATAAAATAATGTTGGCTTTAGTTGAGTTAGTGGAGAGTGTAAAGACAACTCTCTCACTCCTTATGCATGTGACTTGAGTGTAAGACACTCAACACATAAACTATTATCAAATTGGTTATTGATGTAGTTAGTGGAGTTTATAGAGAGAGTTAAGTGACAACTTCATTTGCACAAGTTAGAGAGTTTTTAATATCAAGCAAAAGAGAGAAAAGGATTGAGCGAGTCTTCTTCCTTCTTCTTCTTCATGTGTAGAGATATCAAACAATACACAAGTATTGTGTGCTTTCTATTTCTAGTCCATCATCCATTGAAGGCTTTGTCCCATACATCCAAGCTTGGTGAAGTTCTTGCAAACACCTTGGGTCCAAGAGGAGAGGCTTGTGGAAAGAGCAATACCATCCTTGGAAGTCTTCCTTGTCCAATCCGTATGTATCAAGCTAGAGGCTTCACATTTGGGGAGCTTGGAGTTTTGTAAGTGCATGTGGTCTATGGAGTGCATGTGATATGATCTATGGGTATGGAAGTGTATTGTGTTTGATGCAAATGTTGCATGCAATGAAAAATTTTAAATTCCGCATTTTCATTGTTCTTCTATACATTCTTTCCTTCATCAACTTTATTGGGTAGCTTTTGACTTACAGCCACTCCTTCTAGCTCAGTATCTGAGAAGACTAGACATAGGACTCACGTCCAATCCACACCTGATGACATTTCTTAAATAGTTCTAGTCCATTACTGAATGGAGTGCATTTCTTACGAGAGAAGCGGTTACTCGGAATTTGACTCAGCCTCATCAATGTCATTCAGTCATTCTGTTCCACATACCATTTTGGAAGATAAGACATGAATTCAAAATAGTTCCTAGCTTCCAGACTCATCAGATCTATAATTTCTACATGATTGATCAATTGTTCACCAACACAGAAAATCTATTACTCTAGAGACGATTGCAGAAGAGACTCTTTGAAGTTAATAGAAAGATTCCTAGTGAAATCTATCCTACAGCTCATGAAGATGCTCCATGGGAAACTTATCCAAAAGCTTATACAGCAGGCCTCCTAGCAGATAAAAACTATTGGGTATCAACCTAAGGCCCATGATCAAGTTCTTAAAGTTCTCAACCAGTAAGAAAATCCAGTCCATACAGCCAAAGTTCTTAAAAAGGTCTAAGCCCATTAATGATGGATTTTGAGTCATATCAGGATCCATATAGAAGACCACTTGGTGGATATTCACAGGATATTCCTAAAAAGATACTGATAGCAGTGACAGCAATGATGAAAGCAACATGTCATCCAGCCATGAACCTATCATAAAATGACAAGAACTCTTGATAGTGATGTGCAGATATCCAGTATGAAACTAATAAAGTCAAAATACTCATTATGTTATGGTTCTCTCTCATTTTTCTTATGTATTAAATTATATGTCTAAAAGTCCTTATGAGAGTCCTATTAGTCAAAAGGTCTTTCTTAAGTATAAGAAAGTCTAAATTAGTGTAATAAAAGTCAAAAGTAAGTATAAAAAGTCTTAGTTGTCATTAATGTTTATATATTGTATCTGCAGCATCTTCCTCTATATAAAGGAAGTATGCATCGTTGTATAAGGCAGACAACCCTTAATAGACACTGCCTTCCATAAATAAAAATATGTGATTCTAAACATCTCTTCTTCTCTGAAAGGCTCTCCTCTGTGGTATCATAATAATCATGTCTCTTCCATAAGTCATCAGAGAGTATGCTCTGTGTTTGCCTCATAAGAGGATCCTGCACATCAAAAATCTTATGATAAGAAAATGATCCTGTTTAACCAACTTCACTGAGATCATGTATATGGTCATATCCCTCTGTGGTAACTCACAGGGTTCATGAGCAAAAAAGGCAGGTAATGGCCAGAAACTAAAGAGAGAGGAGTACGGCCTGGCTAGCATAAGTTCCTCATGAGCTGAGTCTGTTACTATAGAGAGTCTATAATAATCATCTATAACCTGGCAATATGCTCATATGCCTGGTCTTAGTAGAGCTCTGGCAAAAATGGGTATTGTGACACCAATAATGGATGTTTGGTGTTTGAATATCTTGTTGTGGCAAGTTGGATGGTTGTGAAGTATTTGAAATATTGTGCAATTTGATTTTCAGGTTATTGAACACGGCTATGTGATTTTAGATACGGCCGTGTGAGAGAAATCTTTGCGTAAGGAAGAAATGCCTAAAAGGCATGCTAACTCGGCACACCATACCGAGTCGAGTGCAACTCGGCACGCATGCCCTCTGTGCTGACTCGGTATGGGAGCATGAGTCGGCACCATCATCAGGCGAGTTAGTACCAGCTTCAGCCTGACTCGGCACTAAGGCCCGAGTCGGCACAGAAGGTGGCTGTCCCGACTCGGCACGCCTCCTGATTTTCACTAGTCTACTTGTTTTAAATTTTTGAGCACCAAACTTCTTTCCAATGCACTCCTGTGAACTTAAAACCTGAGATTAGCTTGATGGAAATGTTATATTCTTAAGGTTTGATGTGTAGTAAATTATTTATATTTATTTTCCTTAATTAGTTCTTGAGGAGAACTATATGTATGTTTATCTTAATCATTGCTTATTGACTCGCAAGCTTATTCCTTTGTAATTGTGGTTTTCAGGCTTTGATAGATAGCCTAGCTTGAGGCTTGTTGATTGAAAGCTTGAGGTGAGTTTAGTCGTGAGTTCGGGTAGGTCAAAAAGGCAGGTTTGGTGTCAACATCTCCATCCACATGAACATTGATCATTTTGGCATTAGGACATTTTATATTAAATCATGAATCTATTTTGATATATATTTATGTATGTACTAAATGTACAATGTATATATAATAAGAGTTTTGTACAGAAATGCATATCAATTATTAGAAAAATTTTCTCATGCCACGTGGTTGTATATTATTTGGACACTTGTATGTGGTAACTTGAGGATGCGACAGTTTGGGGTACCAAAAGAAGACCTGTCATTATTATAAGAAAAAGGGGCATTTGAAGGCTGATTGTTGGAAATTGTAGAAAAAGGATCAGTATGGTGAATCCGCAGAAGCCAACTTAGTTGATAAGTTTGAAGGTAATGTCCTCGTTGTGACTAAAAATTTAACCAATTTTGGGCAATCGTGGATATTTAATTCTGGTTGTGATTATCACATTTATCTCAATAGAGATTGTTTTGCCACCTATGAACCGGTTAATGGTGGTTTTATGTTAATGGGCAATAACTATCCTTTTAAGATTGTTAGTGTTGGTTCAGTTAGAATTAAAACTCATAATGGTGTAGTAAGGACTTTGTTGGTATTAGACATATTTCGGACATGTCCAAGAATCTCATCTCGTTGTCCATATTAGAAATTAGTGGTGATAGTTTTGTTAGCGAAGATGGGATTTTGGATATTGTTATGAATGTCGTTATAGTGATGCGAGCTAGACGTATTGGTAGATTATATGTGTTGCAAGGATCTATCGTGACAGGTACTGCTACATTATAATCTCATTCTTCTATACTTTTGGGCGGAGTCAATTTTGGTGATTTATTGAAGGCATTTTGGAAGAGCAAGTTCAAGTGGCTCTTGGACTTGTTTTAGTATTCTCATATTTGAGACATTTGTGGAGAAGGTGGAGTAAATTTGATACAAGAAAATTCAAGTCAATGTGGAGATTTGTTAATATGTGACTTGAATTTAGCCTATGACATCATTATTTTTTAGCGTTTAGACGTTGTTGTGTCTTATATTCATGTTGGAGGTAGACATAGCCTGAGACACGGGTGTGTCTCAGGGTGTGTTCAAGGCTGATATTTTGTCCATAGGGGAACACAGGTAGTAATATGGGTATGTCGCAGGGTGTATTGAAATAGGCAATTTAGGCCAGAAGCGTACACAGATCGACATGGGAATGATGCTTTGGCATATACTTGGTGGCTATGTCAAGAAAATTTTTTCCCAATTGGATTTGACTCTTATTTAGAATTAAACTCTTATTTAAAATTAAATTTTTATCACTTATTTTGAAAAGGTTCCTATATTGAAGAGAATTCTTGGTTAAGTTGGATTTTATATCCTCTAGGCTACATGTATATGTGTTATGGGTGTCATGAGTGTTGTAGAGACACCGTGAATGCCTTGTGTTCTGTTCATGTGCCAAGTAGAGAGCTTGACTGGGTGTAATTGGAGCTAAGGGTTGAGTGTTTATCTCCACACTATTTTCTTGTATCTTTAGTTGATTAGTGAATTTGTTCCTCCTTTCGCCCGTGGACGTAGGTTTACGCCGAACCACGTTAATTCTGTTTTATATTTTCTCTATTTTTGGTGTTGTGTTTGTTTATCATCTCAAATAATTTTTTATTCTCTTACACTTCCATAAATCTAAATTTCCTAACAATAATCAACTAAGTCCTCGATCATATCCCTGGCTTCTTATTAATGATAGAAAACTAGGTACATTTTATAGCGTATCCGAGAACAAATGTTTTTCCTCAGATGCCAGTTGAGGAAATACATGGATGTTTTTATGGATGGTTGGTATTACAATAAAATGGTGCACTAAAAGATTATTATCTTTTTAATCCTATTACATCAAAAATATTCGGCTTCCACCATTAATGATGACTGGATGTGAATGTGATTCCTAACCTCAGCACCAAAAGATGATCCCTGCCACGTTTCAATTGTCAAGCAGAATTACGACCATAACAATCACAATTACAATATCATTATCTTCTTTTGCAAGCTAGGTGCTAAGAAATTCATTAAACAAGAGTTCACTATGGACTGTATAAGCTCATTTGCAATGGTAATTCTATGAATATTATTAATTTAGTACAGTTCACACCCTTGGCCGTGGAGAACCCATCATTTCCCAATCATCTATATTCGCGTGGATTTCAGCATTTTCTAGTTGTAGTGAAGTGGATGATTTCATTATTTTTAGATTTGATTTTGGTGAACAAAAAAGGATGAAAATTGAAGATATTGGAAATTCAGCCATCTTTCTTTCATATAGGGAAGGCATAAAGTGCGATGTTGCAGAAGAAGTTGGAGTTAAACAAAATTGTATCTACTTCGTAAATCCACATGAGAGATGCTTAAGGATGTTCAACATAAAACGCCGCAGCTTCTCCATAGCTTTACCTTGCAATGATGCAACTCAAGATTCCAAGCTTTGTTGGATTATGATATGATATATATATGTAATAATATTATTATTGTTGTTGTTATTATTTTGTCATGGACAATTAACGTTTATTTATGTTTTATATTATTAGCATTAAATATGTTAAGTAATTTTTTTTATGCAAAATTTAAATTTGGTTGGATACTGAGCAAAAATTTTTATACAATTTAGTGCACAATTTTTAACTAAATAGTTGCAATAACTTCCTAATAATCAATATGAATTGCATGTTTTAAGGTTACAAATTTTTGAATGGAATTTGCGTCCTGATGTCTTTACTCTTTACATCTAAACAAGTAAATCTGTATAAGCCTCAAGTCCATGGCTACCAAGACACTGCTTGAGCTTGTACAATGCTCTGCTTTCTAATTGCCGAACCCGTTCCTTAGACAAACCAAGGACATTACCGATTGCGGATAATGATTTCTGTTTGCCATCCTCAATGCCAAATCTTAACCTGATTATCTGCCTCTCTCTCGGGTTGAGAATGTTTAAGAGGCCGCGAACATGTTTTCTCATCAACTGCTTTTCCACATACAGTTTTGGGATCTCAACTTCAGAATCTGCGGTTATCTCCTGCAACCATCAAGGGTGACCAGTCAAATACCTAATACTGTCAACTAGCCAAAGTGGTGATGGATTAGTGCCAAGTAAACGGTTCACAGGCTAATGATCTATATTTGAAAGCTTCAATAACATTAGATCCTATAATGTGTTCTCTTACATAAATCTACATATTGGATATCAGATGAAGATGAAGACGAAGACAAGAAGAACCTGAAATGTAGTTTCTTGGTCTGTCCACACAGGTTGTTGCATTGACAGTGGCATTCTTGTCGAGAATAGCAAACTTTCCAACTTGTCAGTTGTAATTCCAGTACGTTTTGCCAATTCTTCTTTGGTTGGATTGAGATTCCCTTCTTGAATATATGACCTCTTTGCCTCAGTCACTTTGCCCAACATATGATAGACATTCTCCTGCAATGGACATATATAAATTAAACCATGAGATAAAAATATGAAGAACGAAGAGTAATTGTTGCTAAATTAACAATTAAGAGCAGAAGATTGTTATTACCGGTAAACGGACTATCCTAGAATGCTGAAATATGGCCTTCCTAATCGTTTGTCTTATCCACCAGTACGAATAAGTGGCAAACCGGCAACCAATTTGTGGTTTGAATTTCTCAATGCTCTTCATAAGGCCCATACTTCCCTCCTATAAAATAAACAGAAAAATATCACAACTCACCCTCATCTAGCCACATTTCTCGAAGTAATGTAATGGTTATTTCAACATATATTAAACATAAAGAGTGTCCTTAACAGAAACTGCACCAAGCACGTCTAAAATTTCCAATAAAAAACACCTAGTTATGCATATCTTTTTGAGTAACCCATGCAAAGAAAGAAATATCACCGCATGAGGATTATTTGGGTTTCAAATAACCTGAAGTAAATCCTGAAGGCTGAGACCACGGCCCTGATATTGTTTAGCAATGTGAACCACCATCCGCAGATTTGCATTGATCAGCTTTTCTCGGCTTCTGTTACCAGAGTGAAGTTGTGATTGCATAACTGTATAACTGAGCCCGATAGAATCAGCCCATTCAACCAAGGTCGGTTCACGACCAAATTGAAGCTTAAGCCTTTTTTTCACCTCCTCCAGCCTCATTAAATCCTGTTTCATAGTGTCATGTCCAGCAACAGAAAAAGACATTCCATAAATTAAGTGTCTTCCAGCTTTTGAAATGAAAGTATTGATAAAACATACATCCAACTACATTCTAAGTTAGACGTGATTCAGGGATACACCTGCACTTGAGCAAACAATTCAGACTCCTCTTTAGCTGTCAAAAGTTGTCTTGTTTCTGAACCCCACAAAAACAATCGAAGGGGATCGTTTGGATCAAACCCGTCATTTATCTTTTTTTGTACACCAGAACTTCTAGAATTGCAAGTCTTATGAAATATTTCTTTTGTTTTTGTCACCCTCTGATTCTTAGACTGTCTATCTAAACGCCGTGTTGACCTAACAGTTTTCACCTCCTCTAGTGCAAAATCAGATGAACCTACAGAACCCAAACTGCAAAAGTTTTAGACATCAGTCCTCAACACAGAAACATAAGGCAAACAGAAGACATTAACATGGAAACATGACAGCTCTAGAAAACATACCTAGTGGAGGCTGTAATATCAAGATTAGTGCATTTCTGAGCTAGCAATGCTGCTTCTTTAGAGGCAGACAAAGCTTTCTTGGCAAGATCAATCACAATGGTTGGTTCAACAGCCATAAGATCGTTGGTCTTAGTTGTAGTAGACTGCATAGTCAGTGACCAGGATGGACCTTGCCCAGTTTGTAGAGGAGACACTCTCCAACAGAAAATAGGACATCATATAAGTATGATATTCAAGAACAAAAAGAAAGTGACGCATGTATCAAGAAAATAAAATCAGCTGATCTTACAAATTCCAAAAATTGGACCAACAAAGTGAGTAGCGATCAGAGTTGAGCATTAATCGATCTGAGTCATCATTGGAGGTGTTCTCTTCATGCACTGAGGTCCCAGTTTCCATCTGTCTCCTATCTAATGTTGCCTATAATTGAAAAAAAAAAAAAAAAAAAAGGACAATAAGCATTTCACATTAAAAGAACTCTGAGTCACCAGTCACATCCTCCCAATTTTTATTCAGCTACTATGATGAAATATCTAACCTGAGAAGTTCTGTCTTCCTTGAATATGTTCACAAGAGGCCTAAACTCATCACGCTGCTCTTGCAAAAGTACTGAGGTAGGAAGATTCCTAGATATAGAAGTGGTTGTAGCAGATGTAACCACAGGAACTGCTTGTTCATGAAACATTAAAACTGTAAAATCACAAGCATAAGCATATTATCACCAGAACAATGTATAAACTCTAACACTAAAATTAAAACAAAAACAACACCAATGCTGTAAATCTTTAATTCTTCCATATTCAGTGGTGTAACAAGACACTAATAGTTTAAGGCAATACCCAGGAGGGGTCTCTTCCTAGAAACCTTTTAGTAACTGACAACATCAGCATACAAAGAATAAATTATCATTGAAATTAAAAGGAAGCTCCTTTGGCTATGGTCACCTTATGAATCTTGGCAAAAGAAAAGAAAATTACCTATAATGCCAAATTAATCAAAGGCAAAGAAATTAAAAATGGTTGAAACCTTCAAAAGCATTCATCTTTCCGGTATTTTGCAAGAAAATCAAATGGCACAAAACAAGAAAAGAAAAAACAATTTACAGAACTACAAGAACTAAAAATTCAATAATTCAACATCACACCTGAAGAAGAGAGACAATTCTTGAGGTGGGTTCTTGAAGGAAATGGTGGAGGAGAAGAAAGCAAAGTTCTTGCAGTCTCCATTTGAAGGAATTCTAATAAAAAAAAATGTAATGAATTCAGTTTAGTATGATAAGCTAAAGCGGTGGTTTTTTGAGATGTTTCCCATTAAAGTTGATGGCCTTATATATACCTTTTTTGTATGTAGTAGATGAAGAAGCAGAAGTAAGAAGTGAACCAGTTCCAGTTGCAGAGCCTACGTTGTCACCTCAAAAAATGGGCAAACTCATCTTGTTTCTGAAGATCAGGTTGTGTACTCTTGCTGCTTCCACAACTATTGTCATTTTATTTCTGTGAAGATGTTTGGGCTATTAGCCCCCAGCCCTTGGGTTTGGCCCATTTTCTTTAATGTAATTTTTGCAACCCAAATTGTGTTTTCTTTTTATTTTGATTTTTTTTAAATGTTAAGTGGCTTGGTAAGTTCAGATTAAGAGTTAGATTTGTAATAAATATATATGTGTTGTATTTTTATTAATTAAGTATAAAATGAATAGGATAAAATAGGTCCATCATGCATTTTAGATTGTAAAATTTCACAAGTGAAACACAGTTTACTATACATATAGCTTTAACCCTCATCCTATTCGACCTATATTGGATCCAAATTGTGGCTGCTTCAATATTTTTTTCAAAGAAAAAAAAAAAAAGCAGAAAGCTGCTAAAATTTACTCAAGTGAAGCACTGAGTTAGTGGCAGATAAAGGGTAAATTAGAGGCAACTTGAAATTGAAGACTTGAAAGTCACAAATGCGAATAGTGGTCAAATTGGTCAGTTAGACAGAGTTGAGACAGACACTTGTCTTATATCATATAACTCAAGGCAGAAGGAAGTGTTCTTCAAAAATTAGGCCTTAATGTTAAGTTTGCTATGATTTAGTTTAGTAGCAAACAAAAGATGGGTTTATATTAGATTAATAATTGAAAGCAATGCATTTATTTGGCTTAATTATTTTCCACCTTTAACACTTGTATAAAATTATCTTCTTTTTACATCATGTTATGATCATATATTTAGATTCGATCATTTTGTCGTTAGTTTATTTTTGTCATTTCTGCTCAAAATTTAAAATGAAAAATAATTATTTTTAAATTTTAGTTATCATCATTAACAATTTGTACAGAAAAGGATAACAAAATTCTTACTATATTAAAAACATTTAATGACATTAATTCATGGAATAGATTCATCATAGGATCGAAAATATAGCATTTAGAACTCGTATCATTTAACTTCTGATGATACAAGAGAAAACATTACTGAGAACTTGCTTCATTTTAGATAAAAATTTCACAAAATGCAAAATTGTAATTGACATGGTTTTAGTTGAAATTTTTGTATATGTACTTAAATGCTAATAAGGTTATTAAGTGATTTTATTTTGTTTCTAGACTTGAGTTAATATGGTAAGTTGGTAACAGTCATTTTCCACCAAATTACCTTGACTTTATGCTGTGGCCCTGTCAAATGTGTGAGGTCCACAAACAACTCTGAAATCGACCCCACACTGAAACTAAAGTAGGACCCACATAAGATTGATCCCCTGTGTGACACGTGTAAGAACTCTTAACCCCATACTTACAAATCAACGGTTAAGAAAATTGATTTATCACTATAGTAGGGTCCACAGAATCACCTAAAGCCCCACACTTGCCTCTTTCCTTTTTATCCACCATCATCATCTTCTGCTTCTTCTTCTTCTTCTTCTTCTTCTATTTCATCTCGACTGCTACTGCTATAAAACCCTAAATCCTCTCTCCAAAATTTTTCTCATAAAGTTCAAATCTTTCTTCACTAATACAAAAAACCAGAAATTATTTGCCATTTTTTGACCACAATGAGCTCTAAAATCATCCTCCATGAAACCCCAAACCTTAACAACTCGCTCATACCCACCACCACCGAGTCACAACCCAAAACCGCCGCCCAACTCGCTCAACCAAGAAAACCTTCACTATCCAAAGACCGCCACACCAAAGTTAATGGCCGTGGGAGGCGGGTTCGGATGCCTGCTCTTTGTGCTGCTCGGATCTTTCAGTTAACCCGAGAACTAGGCCACCGTTCTGATGGTGAAACTATAGAGTGGCTACTCCGTCAAGCTGAGCCTTCCATTATTGCTGCTACTGGCACTGGTACTGTCCCTGCAGAGCCTGTTTCTACCACTAGTGCTCATAAACCTCTCTCCATTTCTCCATCTATTCCTTGTAAGGTTCACTTAGGAGGTGGTGTTGGTTCCGGTCAGGGGATGGGGATGTTTGCCCTGGCCACAGCCGCCCCAAGCTGTCGTCTTGATTTGGAGTATCGCCATATGCCGTTTACTGCTTTGCTGCTGCAGCCAGCAGCAATGATGGCTGCAGCGGCCGCGGCAGCAGCGGGTGAGAGGCGTCAGGGTCAGCAGCAGCAGCAGCAGCAGGAGGAGGAGGAGGATGAGGAGGAGGAGAAGGGGCTTAAAGCTGGGGATGATACTCATTATCAAGGTCAAGGGAAGATATAGGGAAAATGTTATAGTATTTATATAAGTATAGGTGTCTTTATGTAATTTGGTGGGTTTAAGGATTTTTGGGTGGTGGGGACAAGTGGGTTTATGTTTTTATTTTTAATGTTTTTTTATGGATGGGTCATGAATCAAAATGTCTTCTTCCTTGTTCTGTTTTGGGGTTATTAGGTTGTAAGTGAAGGAGATGTAAATCGATTCATGATGAAAATGGAAATGTGATATGAAATCTATGGAAACTAAAATAGGTATGGAATTTAGTGTTTTTTAAAAAAAAAAACGAATGGAATATTTTGTGCTAAAATTGGAATTGGAGCCACTATTGATGAATGTTATTAAGGTTCACCCTATCCTCAAATTAATTTATGCCATAAATAGGGGCGTAAACGAACAGAGTCGCTAGCAAGCAGTTCGAAACTCGACTCGTTAAAAGCTCGTTCGAGTTCGTATATTAAAACTCGTTTAATAAACGAGCCGAGCTCAAACTATGCAAAACTCGGCTCGTGAACAAGCTCGAATAAGGGTTCGTGAATCGGCTCGCAATTTTAATAATTTAATAATTTAATTTTAGATATACAATATATAAATTTTTATTCATATAAATATTTTAAAAATATATTATTAAAAAAATTATAATTTTATAATAAATTATTTAGTAAATAATTTATTTTAAATTATTTTAATGAATAATTTAAATTTAAACATTGTATTTTTAGAAAATTTTTTAGCTTGTTTAAGCTCGTGAACAGCTCGCGAACACTTAGCGGCCTAATAAGTTCAGCTCGAGCTCGGCTTGTTTATAAATGAACCAAGCCTGAACTAATCAAAGCTTGGCTCGGCTCGACTCGTTTACACCCTAGCCATAAGTGGAAGAAATTTATGGAATCTCTTAAATGAAAAACATGGAGGACAGAGAGATGGAGATGAAAATTTAAATAGCTAGTTGTCCAAGTTCTGACAAACAATAATTGCCAAATTCAATTTTAGCTTGGCATAATTAGCCATCTCAAATCTGAATTTGCTACTATGGCCATGAGTTCATATGAAAAATTTAAAAGCATTTCCCTGACATGTCAAGAGAAGACTTTGGTTTAACGATATTGTCAGAGTGATGAAAATGCCAAACCCAAATAAACTCAATGAGAATCAGAATGGAAAATCAACCAGTACTCTTTTCTCATATCAAAAGAATAAACAGTATACTGCCTTTAACAATTGCCCTCATTTTCCATCAGAAAGATCCGGCATACAATTAGGCATGCCTGCAAAAATTGAGACCTGAAAGCTAATTGAAAGAAGAAAAAAATAAAATAAAATGAAATGCCCTTGTAAACTGGTCCATAAAATATTTATTGACTAATAAATTATAAAAAATTCATACAAGCCTTGTAAAGAGAAGATTGCATTTGGATGCGGTAAGGCCTGGCCAAGCACCGGCAACGACATGGGAGGGATTGGGGAGATCAGTCCAGAAAAGCCAGCCATATTTAGTGCCTATTCCCGAAACTCCACCACTTTTTCTTCTTTCTGGACTCATTTGAAGTGGTATCTAAATTAAAAACACAGAGATTGCATCAAGCTACATAATTGAAAACTAAATTTCAAGACTTCCCTGATTATTCTCCTAAAACCAAAAGTGGTGACATCAGATGAAGAAAAATAGTTAATTGACATTTGTCTCTCCTGCGAAACAGGAGTTAAAGCAAGTAAAAGAAAAATACCTCCTTGAAAATAGATTGAATTGTAGTGCACCTCTGCCCAGAAACTCAAGAAAATGGCTGCACATAGAACACATTCTTTATCAAAGAATTTCACAACCTGTATACTTAGATCCTACTTAAGACCAAAAAAAAATAACATCAAGTTTTTGTGTGCTAGACTCTGCAAGATTATGATCCATTCAGAATTTCAATTTCAGCGCTTCTGTGAAGTAGAACATATCATAAGCAGCAGATTTCTACTTGAATATTTCTGTAAAACGTAACTAGAAAAGAATTGATATGGTAGGTATCAATGATAAAGGCTCTGCCGAGGAACAAATTTAATGAACAAGACAGTAATCTAATCAGTCATATTCACCTGATCAGGCTTTAATAAAATTAAGCTTAGTCCAAATTAATTATCATTTCTATCATTAGAATCACAATAATCATATGAACAAAGCCACAAGTTGGAATCAAAAATTTATATTTTCCTGAATAAGAAATTACATGAACTGGGAAACATATCTGCAAAATGTTGCTGCAACTTTCTCCTTCAACACGGGAAGAAAAACTGAAAATATTACCTCCTTTTGTCTTCCGGTTGATAGGAATAATCTCTATGTAGCAGGTATCCTTAAAAGAGGTCATAACGAGTATCTTCACACCATACTGCATTGAATACTTTCACAAATTAACATTATACTGAATACGCCTCAATACTTGTCTAACAGCCTAGAAGAACATAATGCATACAGGGGAGTATAGATAAATCATATAACACAGACACATACAGACTTGACCAGTTTTAAGAAGGCATTTATAGTGTAATTTAACAAGGGAACGAGGTATATATAACCATAATTTCAAGCATTATTACAGATATGGAAATTGAAATTAACTGCCATCAAATACAATGAAGTCAGTATAGTCAATACCAAGCAAGATTAGCCTGGCATGTCCAAGGAAACCTTACATTAAAACTGGCATTCATCGTTTAACACCCAGGTATTGCATCCCAAGGGAGACAAAATTAAAAAATAAAATGTCATTATAAACCATACCGTATCTGCAGCTGCCTGCAATGTGACGTGATCTCCCCACTCACCACTCCTGGCATAACCCAAAGGGCATTGGAATAAATATACTAGGCTAAAACTCTTCATAAGAACTACCAAAAAAATTGTGTTAATACCTGGACATCTTCTTCAAGTAGTCACCATACTCCATGGGAACATACCCTTCATATATCTCCGGATGAGATCTTAGCTGATGAATAAAAAAAATGCAGGAGAAATGACATCAGGATCTACCAATGGAATCTTCTTTATAACAAACATAAGAAAATCTTGTTCAAATATTAACAAGCAATTTGGGAATAGTGCAAACCTGGTTTACAACCTGTCGCCTTACTACTTTGTGACGATCAGGTGTGCTGTATAATTGATCTGATAAAGCACGAAACTGATAAAGACAAAATTAGGATAGTAAATATAAAGAACATATCAGTAATTTCTTGATAAGTCTGCTTGTCAAGCAACAACAATATTATTGTTCACTCAGAGCAAGAAGATAGATAAAAGGAAAACATCAACAAAAAGCTAACCTGACAGTTACCATCCCCTTGAACCTTAACCTCCACAAAGTCAAATAACTGCAATCTAGATTAAAGGTAATATATAAGCGCTGATGCAACAGAGAAGTTCTGATGAACAAAGATTTCTGGGAGAAAAGGCAATAAAAGTTTTCAGAAAATGTAAGCCATTGGTGCAAAAGAGTAAAAACAAGCCTAGAAAATCCTAACATAAACCCAAGCTAACCATAGTCACAAATAATGAGCAGGATCAAGATTATTTTCCTTCATTAAGCTTCATGTAAAGCAGCAATCCGACGAAAATCACAAAATGCCCACAAAAACATTTGCTTTATATACTATACGTAAGATAGGCTACTCCTTGAAAGGTTCTTTTTTGTTGGTAATGCTCATGAAAATCGCAAAAATTAAATTTATTACCTATTCAGAAGCCTTTCATGATCTGAGGTTGCTTCGTCAATTGAAGGTATTTCTCCATTAATTCTAGGAACATGCTGTTCAGGAAAAAAAAAAAGGGAAAATGTGGCCACACGATAAGCAATAGGAAACATAGTGAAGTTTTAAAAGCTCAAGGAAAAGAATGCATGCACAAAAATGCCCTATGGTCTGCATTGAATAAATTGATTAAATGATAACATGTAGTGGTATTCCTTGATAAAAGCTTGAATAAGTGATCAAACATTAAGACTCATGTTCGTATATATTTATGTTTGCTGGTTTCCTCCAAGGTTAAGAAGAGTGATGAGGGCTGGGATTATTCCACAGAAGCAATCATAGGAGACAGAAATCAAGAACTTTGGATTCAAATCAGCACATAAGATATACATAACTAGCTCCAAAAATAAATATTAACATGAACTTAATTATAACAGATGTCAATTTAATGTGTCTAAAGTGGATACAAATATCTGCACAGTATAAAATCCTGTAGGTCATGCTAACAATCTTGAGCTATACATGATGAATATGGTATAGTATGATAGCTGGGGACTTTATAAAGGAGGTTTAGTAATGCCAGAAAAGATAAATTAATATATCACACTGAACTTTGCATGTGCAAGTCATAAAAATCTCTTATTTAATCAGAAAATGCAAAAGCCACACATGTGGGGTCACTTGAGAAGAGCTTGAGGAGAATTATGATCCCCAATTGCTTGTCCCATCTCTATTCTAAGTTTTGCAGTTATTCAGATGTTAGGTACCTTTTTTCTTCCAAAGTTAACTAAGTAGTTTGATAGCACATCTTACAGTTAGAAGAATAATCAGTTAAACAATAACAAAACAATACACCAAAATCTATTTAGCTGCAACAAGAGAAAGTGACACAACTTCATGATGATTTAAAGCAATAAAACTCACAGGAATAGGAATCATTTGATTCAGTCTTCTGCCAACTTCATCATCCAGTCCATATTCATCAGTAAATTCTGGTGAATAAGAATACTCTTCCCCATTACCAGGACTAGAACATGAACTAGAAGGGACCATATCATCAGAATCTTCATGGCTACACTCCTGGTCTGAACAATATAGACATCATATTAGAACCACTAAAGAAACTTGCTATTGCAAAAATAGAAAATACAAAATACAATCAGCAGCTTCACTGCCACATACCTGAACTATAGTTCCTCGTTGGTGTACAATGCCAATCATGCGACTGCATAGATTCTTGCAAGTTCTCTACTCTTTCCGGAGAGTATCCAGAGGCTTCAGCAACAGCTAGCTGTGAAAATTCTTCTTGCAACGTGCGAGCAATAATCTCATCACTATCTACATGGGTACTATCTGATATGTCATAATGATCTCTGATATATTGTCCATGATAACTATCCTCATGTTGCACTACACCCCCATAATACCCAGAATAAAAAGGAGGGTCACCATCAAGAAGACGAAGACCCCATTGAACTACATCTGAATCTTGATCATAAATAGCCATTTTCTTTTGAAAAATCCCTCCAACACAAAACCTGAAACAATAATAATAATAATAATAATAATTGCATTAACCTCTCCAAATTACTCTAATCACAAAAAACTATTGGCCCAACCATTAAGACAATATAGCTTAAGGATGAGTATACACATCATATGAGCACCAGCTGTCAACCATTAAATTATTATTAAAATGGTGGAACCCACCATCAGTTGAAAAAACTGGAGATCATATGAACTTGAACTTTTCAACACAAAGCCATCAACTTTTCTCTAAAAAAAAACGAGGGTATTAATTAATATTATGATTCCAAAACAAATCTCTAAAAAAAACCCAAAACAGAATGGACATTAAAATCCTATATTCAATTACTTTTGGACTCCTTCAACTAACCAATGAACTATAAACAAGCATAGCCAATAAGCACATGATTACCAAGATGTAAATGCAAATGAACCCAATAGCAATCCCCATATTCTCCTTCTTTCTTGTTTTCTTGATTTTAATAAAAATCATCAGCAAATCACATCAAAACAAAAACAAACATATAGAAGCAAACATAAAAGAAACAAAGAAAAAGATTGAATCTTTCAATGAAACAAAACAGACCCACTAACCTGATTATCTTCAACGCAAGAAAATATTGAAACTTTCAGTGATAAAATCCCAGAAAAACTGTGTATGCTTATAAAGAAACTGAAGAGAAAAAGAGAAAGCAATACAAGAGCAATTTGGGTTGATTTATATATACTGTTTTGCCGCGGGGTGTTAAACGTCGAACATGTTTTTGGAAATGGTGTTTTAATCTGTGGTTGATTAATGGAGCGGGATCTTATGGTGGAGGTTGATTTCATTGGTACAGAAATTCGACGGTTTAGATTTGATTTTTCATTTTTTGAATTGGATTATTTTACGGCTGTGATTGAATTATTTTAGTGTATATATTTTTGGCATAATACATCCGCACATTTGTGTTTACATTAATTTGTCATTTTACTCCTATACTTTTAATTTTCTCAAATTAACACATCAACTTATCGCCAGCATATTATATAAATACTTGTACTTGAAAAAATTTACCACATTGCCCCTCTGTACTTGCATAAATTTATCATTTTACCATTATATGTATCATCTCACGTGTCTTGTCAATAGTTCATAAAGTAAGCAATTTATAAGTTATAATTTAAGTAAGTTGGGGCGTTTTAAATGGTAAAAATGTAAATAAATGTGTCAAAATGGCAAAAATTGTCAAGTTAAGAGAATGACATATATGTATATATATTGGTCATATACAACCTCATATTGGTGGACTACAGTAATTGATTAACACTATAACTATTACTAACTATCACTAAACTATAACAATTAATTATCATATTACTATTATATCACATGTATATTCTAGTAGGGCAGGCAAATTATAACTATCACTAACTATCACTAAACTATAACAACTAATTATCATTTTACTATTACATCACATATGAATATATATTTATATATGTATATGTATATATATGTATATGTATATAGTATAGTGGGGATGTGCTTGCCCGCCCCTATTAGGATTTAAACTTGAAACTTAAAGATCTTAAAGCCTTCACCTAAATCATTTTTGAACGGTCCCAACGCCTCCACCTATACTATTTAAGCCTAGGCGGCATATATATATATATATATATTGTGCGTATATTTTTTTTAAATGTCAATTTTGGGTATAAATTGGCTGCTTTGGCTATTCATAAAGATTTTATTTATTTGATAATTAATGGATTAAGATGTAATTAACGACCAAACGGTCCAAGTCCAACTATAGCTACCAATCAATTATTATTTTAAATTAATTTTCAAAATTATAAATTGCGTATAAACTTATCTTAAATAGTAACTAATATAAATTTTTAATAAATAATTGTATAAAAATATTTTAATGATTTTTGTATAATAATTTACAAAGTCTTATTTTCAACAAATTATAAAAAATAGTGTGTGTTTGAGTTATATAGGTTAGTACAACTTTATAAAATTGTCATGGTTTTGTAAAGGAATTCATATTTAGTGTGTGCATGTATTAGTGTGTTTGTGTGTTTTGTTAATTTTTTTAAAAAAATATAATTGTAAATGTGTACAGTGTGGTGTCTCCCATTCAGGGGACCCAGAGAGTGGGTTGGTCATTCAGGATCCCACATTGGTTGTGGAGTGTGTGTGTTTTGGTTATATGGGTTAGTACGCTTTTACAAAATTGTCATGATTTTATGAATGAGTGTATTATGTCCCTTAACCTAATTTCAAAAAAATGAATTATAAAAAATAGGTTTTGCGTCATCAAGTAAATAAAAGTATAATTAGCACGTGTATTGCACTAATTATGGTCGTAGATTAATCTTTTGAACCTTCTAATTGATTGCATGCCAAGTTGCCCACCAAATTTGATTATTTAGATTTTTAAAAAAAATTGATGACTTGCCATTTTCAGTACATGACAATTTTTTTAATATATAGTATTATAAGCTATTTTTGCGGGTATTATACCATTTATAACAAAGATAAATTGTTTATGCCTCAATTGACATCTTTGTTTAAAAAAAAAAATCATTCTTTATATAGTCAATACATTGTATTTTATACAAAATTTAAGCATTGAAGTGTGCAATATTCTACATTAAACATATAATTGGACGGTCTGCCTAATGCAAGGTTGATATGAAATTAAAGGTAGAATAAACATATTAATCAAATAATTTTTTTCCAAATGTTTATGCTAATATAGGTGATAGCTTGGACCGCTAGGTTGGTATTTTTACACTGATTAAGAATTTTTTTTTTTTTGAACAAACGCACTGATTAAGATATAAAAAGAATATTATCTCAAAAAAAAAGATATAAAAAGAATATGAGAAATATTAAATTTGAATTTATTTATTTATAGTTTAATATTATTTAAGTTTTTTATATTTTTTATAAAATAAATAGTAATTTTCTTAAGATCTTAATAATTTTCAAAGTTGAGAGTTATAAAAATATTCTTTTTGTTAAAAAGCAAACAGTAAAATATTTTGTTAACAATTAAAAGAATGTTATTCATGATCATCTTTTTCGTCCATCAATCAAGATCATCCCTCCAATAATGGAGCAATATTCTCAATTTAACTCATTTCAAATAGGGTATTTTACAAAAAAAATTCCACATCAATAATTTGTACATTCTATTTGAAAATCATTCTTCATTTTGAAATATCAACTATGAGACATTTAATTTTCTTCACCTCATCCTTGAGAAAAAATTGTTACTCTTTTAATTAATGAAAAGAAAATTTATTCTTTTTACCATAAAAGTCCACTAGTAATTTTTCTTTCAAATTTTTTTTAGTTTTCTATCACTTTCATGGTTTTGATCTATTACATCAACGGACAAAATTTAACAGATTTTGTTTACAATTTGGATACGTCTCTCAAATTTTATCTTTACACCTCCTCCTATCAATAGACTATTATTCATAAGTACATAATTTTTTTTTTCAAAATTCAAATTAATTAAATGTGTTAATTTTTTGAGAGGAGATAATTACGTTAATTAAAAGGTTGTTAATATAATAATTGCATTTTTTTTATTGTCTCTTATAATAATTTATTTTATTTTTTTTGCTTTCATTTAAGAGAGTATTTTTTTTTTTAAGAAATATAAAAGTTTAGATCAAGTTGAGTGAAAGAATGCTCTTTTATGCAGGCCTCATGAATAAAGAAACAAATGTAACATATTGATTAGAATCAATAATTATTTTTTATAAGAAAAAATTGTTCATCATTTTCAACTGTTAAACCAAGAAAACGTTTAAAAACTACATGCTCACAGTTGGAATTAAGACATCATGTGATTTTGACACATGAAATTATTAATTGTAAGACCTGATTCATGCCATTGTTTTTGGTAGAGATTGAAGGGCCTATTCGGCTTTCAAGATGCAATAAAAGACTTTTATCTTTTAACTTTTGCACATACCCAACAACAGAAAAGAATCAGTAACCCACATCATTAAACTGATAAAAATTTTAATTTTTTTAAAAGGTTTTAAATTTAATTTTGTACGTAAAAAATAAACCCCGAAAAATATTTACGATCAGACTCAATTAGAATTAGGCAAAATTGAAAATTCTTATAATTACTGGAAGACTAAATAAAAGAATATTAAACTTGTTTAAATTCTAAATGTTCTTGCAATTATAAATGGAAAATAGATAGATTAAAAATTCATGTTTTTGTCTTCTAGCTGACTAAATCTCAAACTCCAAATAGCTTAGCACAGCAAAAAACTTAAGAGTTAAGGCCAATAAAAATAGCATTTTTGGGGGGTATTTTTAAGGCCAGCAAGGTGGCAATTCTTCCATACCAAGTTCTAAGCTTTTTTGCTCCTTTGTATAGCACAAAAAAGTGCCTTTCTTGTAAACAATGGTAATGAGTAGCTTTATCTTTTGAAATACTTCTCTTTTTAGATGTTTAAAGTGCAAAAGTCAATGTTTGCCACCACATATATCAGAGTTGAAATTGTTAAAAGCCCTTAAAGCACAACCAAAAATTGTGTAAAAAAGACAAATAGCTTCCTTCAAATATGGGAAACATCCTCCATTTTGCCACACCAATTTCCACGTCACTACCATTCTCAGTTTTATCCTTTTTTTTTTTTTTTAACAATAAGTTCTTAGCCTAATCATAAAGCACCACATCTTCATGTTTAAGGTAAGATAATGAAAAATCATGTTCTTAGGACTGGCCAGCTTGAACCCAGAACCATAAATTCCCAAGGTCTCAACATTTAAGCCATTAAACTATGCCTCATAGGCCTTCAATGGTCTTTGGGATGGCTTAAAAAGTTCATAAAAGAAAGAAAAAATATAATTAAAAAAAAAACAAGAATTATATGTAAATTTGATTAAAG
The DNA here is from genome assembly GCA_949673435.1 of Macaranga tanarius. NCBI lineage: Eukaryota > Viridiplantae > Streptophyta > Magnoliopsida > Malpighiales > Euphorbiaceae > Macaranga > Macaranga tanarius. Next base: position 21,412 of record CATIWO010164669.1, read on the forward strand.
ATTCAATCATCTGATTAAAATGTATTACAGTGAATGATGGAAATCTGCTAAATAGCATTCTACAACATGGTCACATCGAGGAAAATAAAATAATAAGGAACAATTGTTCACATAGCTTCAGTAACAAATCCTCCACTAGTGAGCCAACAGAGGCAGCCGAGAAAATCACTCAATACACTAGGCGTATGTTGGTGAAAAACCTTGCTGGATCTTAACATGAACTGCGCAGATCCATGGAAAGAGAAAGGGAGCATATACAAAGGGCAGTCACAATACCATTAAAAAATAGCATCTTCCAACGAGCATTGGTTTTTGAAATTAGGCAGTTAAGGACTCTCAAATTTATAGTTCTTGCTTCGTAACTTTGTTCAGTGGCAGTATGAGCATGGGAGAACTTGCACCGTATGGAAGTTTTTGCATAAACTGCTGTTGTTTAGTTAATGCATGAATAACCCTACAAGCCTCAATATGTAAGTTCATCACAGAACAATCCATAAGCCGAAAGACCTACCTCAAGATAAGTTTGCTGAAGTTTACTTCAGTCAACATGTTCTGATGAGCTTTGGAGCCCACATCCGAGCAAACCAACCACTTTCACCACTTTTCAAATCTACATTTCTTCTTTTGTTTTTTGTTTTCCTGTTCCGCGAAGTTTCCATAGACGTTGAACTCGTGAATGATAGATGAGGACTTGCTGTTTCTGACGATGCATCCACAATCCGGTTCACCATTTCCAAAACCTCACTCATCTTCGGACGAGCCTTGGGATTTCTGACTAGGCATCGGTTGGCTATAGTTGCAAGCTTTTGGGCTGACCTTAAGGGATATTTTCCTTCTAGTCTTGGGTCTAATATTTGTCGGAATTTTTTAACATCTGATAGGTATGGCTTAACCCATTCCAAGAGCTTCTGCTCATTCCTGGGTCTGTTTCGATCCAAAGGACGTCGACCTGTGATTAGTTCATAGAGGAAGACCCCATAGCTCCAAACATCACTCTTGGAAGTTAGTCGTCCAGTTTGGACATATTCAGGGGCCGCATATCCCATAGTTCCCACAACCTAATGAAAAATATCAATAGCATGAATATAAATGGTTTGAAAAATAAGTATAAATAATATGCTATTAACTAATCCTATAACTGGATGGTAAAAGTGCACCATAATGAGCAAACTGCAAAAGTAAAAGAGCACAGGGGAGATAAGCGGGGAAAAGGAGAAGAACAGGAAGTTTCTCCTCCAGTTTTTCGAAATGAGCCAGTTTTCTTGTCATCATTTAGTCAGATAAAACTTCATACATTTAATATATTTCCACTCCGTTCCCCATATCCTCAAATATCACTCACTATTTACAGGCCTATCTTCAAACAACGTATTAATCGTGAACAAGCAAATTGGTGTATGTTTAAGCCCGATAGATCAGGCATCAAATATATCAGTTAATGTAAGAAGCAGCCTAATTAAAGTCACCAAGTTTAAAATTATGTTTTCTGATTTACATCTACAAGCAGCAATGAACTGCATGCTATCTTCAACTCTGTATAACCAAACCTATACAAATAAATTATTAACCATCCACATATAGCACATGGGTCATCCATATGAATAGCAACAGAGACATGCAGATGATAGATAAATTTTTGAATCATCTCACCGGTGCATCTTCTGAAGGCATAGCAGAACAAGAAAATGCAGATGCAGTAATTAGCTTCTGGAAGCACTGAGATTTTAAGAGTAATCCATCCAGATAATGAATATAAAGGTTCCATGCTCAAAACTATTGCCAATATCAGTCATGCCAAAGTAGCAATGCAGGAGGGAAATATCTATTCTTCAATAAATATATATGACTACTGGTTTTAAGGTTTGAATAGCATTATTCAAAAGGAAGGTCTGATTTCTATGCAAGTCACATCAGCATGTTCATGAGATTACTAATTAAAGAGACAAATGCCAAGTGCTAGTGAAATATTACTGTAAAACATACCGCCGTTGAAACATGGGTCAGTCCTTCTGAAGGTCCCAACCTAGCCAATCCAAAATCTGATAGTTTAGCATTCCACTGCTCATCTAGGAGAATATTTGAAGACTTGAAATCCCTAAAGATGATCTGCAAAAAAAGAAGGGGAAAGAAAGAACAAAGAAAAGGAAAAGGCAAGAAATGAGAATCAGCAGATATGCAATTGTGAGAAAAGCATTGACACAGCTTGACCCTATTGAAATGGAAAAAGTAAGAGTACCTGAAAACTCATTTCTTCATGAAGGTACGTTAACCCACGAGCAGCATCTTGGGCAATCCTCAATCTCATGGCCCATGGAATAGGTGCATCCGAGCGAGCAGATAAATGGTCCTCCACACTTCCATTAGGCATAAATTCATAAATCAAAAGGCGCTGGATACCTCTTTCATCATCATCAGCACAGTATCCAACTAACTTGACAAGGTTTGGATGCTCAACCACCCCAAGAACATTCACTTCTGTGACCCATTCTTTATGGCCCTGCCAAGCACAAAGCAGGTTCTAAGGTTTAGACAGCATGAAACAGAAAGATAAAAAGTATCAGTAAAAAACAACATTTAATCTGATACCAGCAGGCAAACAAATGACTTTTGTATCAAGGATGAAACAAGGGACGGTAACAATACAGAAAAAGAGTGCAACCAACTGGGCAGAAAAAAGATTCAGCAAGGTTGAGAATTCTTCTTCTTCCTCAGCAAAGATAAGAATTATCTGTTTATACAAACCGTACAAATGGTGAAGAAAAGTGCAGTGTCCTAATACGATGATTTCACAAAGTCTTGCATCAAATTTAACGCACAAACACAGTGACTCTAGCTCAATTTGGCATTTATATCAAAGCTACCTATGTTGAGTTGTTCTGTATAAACTTTATTGAAATAGGAAATGCACCCACAATATATGCATTTTTTAGAATACAGTATCCCGATATTCTAACTTGAGCATTGGATGAAACCTGGTTTTTCTCATTCTCAGCAATATATTGAACCATGAAAATAACACAAGGAGATAGACTTGCCTGCATTCCTCTTTTACCAAGCTGTTTCACCGCAACTTCAAGCTTTTTATTTGGATCCTCTGTGCTCCTGATAGACCCTCTATAGACACAACCAAATCCACCCTCTCCAAGCATGACGGAACGACTAAAATTCCTGGTAGCTGCCTTAAGCTCAGCAACTGTAAAAACTCTAAGATTGCTAGGTCTTTGAGACATACTAGGAAATGAGGGCCTGCCGATGGATTCTGTGCTGGTTCCTGAGACATCTTGAGAATTAAATTCATCAGATTTCCCTACTTCACGATCGGTAAGTGCAGATTTTGCAGATTGAGCTGAGACCATCTTTGTAGTCTTTGGTTCATCCTTCTTATCACCACTGTAAAATGAGAAACACTTCATAGCCCCTGACAAATCTAGATACACAACGGTTTCCTTACTGCAGGTAAAGAGACAAAGAAAACTCCAATATAAGGAAGATATCTAAAAGTTTAGAAAATCAAGAGTATAGATTAGCAATTTGTCTGCAAGAATCAGAATAAAGATTGTAGAAAAACATAATAATCCAAATTGCACAAGATATGATGTTCAGTGAAGACTTGAAGTACACGATTATCATGCTGGTTTAAGATACCAAGGGCATACAATTATTTTTCAAAACAGTGGCATGTCAAGTGCTCTTTCTAGATGTTTATTGCAATGTTCAAAATTAAAAAAGAAAATAATGAGCAATGTAGCATTCACCAAAAGTTCCCATTTGGAACTAAAAGATTCAGCAAGTTTTCCCAATTTTATAAAACCCACCCAAAATAGTAAAAACAAAGAGAGAGAAGAACACAAAGAAGCATCAATAATTACTGGCTCAACATCATTTTCTTTAGAACCCAATTCACATATACTCACTTTAATGAATCCAAATTCAAGAAAAAAGAAACCAAGTAATCTAACTATATACAAATACCATCTATCATGACAAAAAATTCCTCTTTCATCTCTACAAGATCATTCACCAAAAACCATACTAATTATGACAACAAATATGCAAGTAATAACATAAAACAGCAAGAACAATAAGGTAAAGATAGTGGCTGAGATGGCAAAACTCACCTTAAATCTAGCCAGTCAGAATCACAGCAACCTGAATTCCTGAACTTAACAAAAACCCCCAATTTTCAGCTCAACAAAATTAAAAACTCAGAAGGAATTTCTGAGAGATACCCTTTCATTCCATACACCAAAAAGAAAATAATAAAAAAGCCAGAAAAGAAAAGGCTTTTATCTTTCCTTGACTTCAGACAGTCCTCATACGGCAAGGTGGAAGTCAACAAACCAACCAAAATAAATGAAACCCCGAAAAATAAAATAACATAAAATAATAAAAGCAAATCATTCAATATAAAGACAACGTTAATCCCAATTATTAACCACAAAAAGTGGGAATGGGGTCTTTGAACAAGAAAATGAGGAACAACCCAAAAGAAAAAGAGGGGTAGAGAAGAAAAGTCCAAAGCTTTGAAGTCCATTATGAGGTAGATGAATAAGTCATCAAAAGTCAAGACAGTCTTGAATGGAATTCTGGATTCATTATATTAACATATCTTGTTTTCTTTGTTTAACAATTTTGTAGCCAATGATGTAATGCTAACTGAAAATTTAATCAACAAAACAGCTAAAGACCAAGACCAGGACCATTCTTAGTTTTTTATTGTTAGCTTCCATTGACAACAATTTTGTTAGTACAATAATCGTAGTGGTGTTGTAAAGATGCAGCTTTTGGATATGGGAAATGTTTTATTGGAGCTCTGTACTAGTTTAGTTGTTTTTATTTTATAGCATTTGTCACTGCCCAAGAATAAACAAATAGTATTTGCTTCTTTTATCTCTTCAATGCTCGTGTTTGGCTCAGAGGTCACAACTCCAATATCACAGCTAATGTTCAATTGACACATTTAGCTTATGGTCATATTAACTATGGGTTTGAAAAAAAAGAGTGAAAAAGACACCATCTTTGTCTACTTGTGCGTGTGGTATTTCGGACCAAGCAAGTGACGGGTAAAAGTTTCTTACTTTATCAGTTTACCGTATATTTACATAATTCAAAGAAAGGAAAGGCCAAAAAGGTCCCTTTTGTTATTTTCTTGTCAGCACCACACCAACCGTTTGTTGCCTAAATGGATGAAAATAAACATGCACTCGAGAAGCAGATACGTAGGCACATACAGATATCTCACGTGATATGCACATGCAGTTACCTTCATTGTAGGCATTCGTTTCTCCCCGCCATTTCTTCTTCCCAAAATTCAAGGACTTCCTTCCAAACCCAAGTAATGGACTCCTCTGTTTTGACCCAAATTCTTCTGTTTTTCAGCTGCTCAATTCCTCTGCGGCTCGCCCACCATCGCCTTCTTGATTTCCTATTTTCATTTTCAAGGACCCATTACTCAGTTTTTGATTCCTGGCCTGCCAAGATTCATAATTTTTCATTCAAACATAGTGTTATTGTTGTTGCCGCTACATTTTTTTTGAAAGATTTCACATTTTCGACTTTCTGTTCGCATATTCAAGAACCCATTACTCAGTTTTCGATCCTTGGCCTGACAAGTTTCATAACTTTTTATTCAAAGGTTGTGCTGTTTATTGGTGCAGTTATTGATAGATTGAAGCTTTTGATTATCGAGGATGCCATGATTGATCTCTATTGTGGCAGTCCGAATTTGGGTTCTCATTGCTATTCAAGGATACTGCCATGTTCATGCATAGTTAGTTTTTCGAGAGTTTCAAGTTGTGGAAATGAGTGGAGTAAAGATTAACTTTTGCTGGGTGGCTTATGCTCAGTTGCTTCTTCTGGTTGTAAATTTATTACCTCGTGCACATTGTGTTGATGGAGATTATTATAGTCAGATAGGTAAACCAACCTCGCTTCCCCTTATCACTCAGATGATGTACAACCGCCTTTCGAATCTCAGCTCAGTGTTCGGTGATGCTATACTAGATACTTCTAATTTTTGCATAAAGGATGTGTGAGTAGATTTTGCAAACTTTTGTTTTCTGCTTGAATCCTTTTATATGCTTTTGTGTAGTTTTTCAAGCAATTAATCTTCATGTCTCTCAGGAAAGCAGATTGGGATGGGGCATTCGATTTTAGTGGACGATTAGATTTCTTAACAAATTGTATAAAGAAGACCAGAGGTATGAATGAATTTTAAACAATTCTTTGTTGCAATGTTACCTACGAACTATATCAACAATGTTCTCTGCAATTTTGACATGCTCAATACCTTTTATGGCTTTGTCTTTTTTTTTTCCCTTGAACTAGTTACTCATTATGGTTGCAATTCGATAAGCAGGAGATGTGATGCATCGAATGTGTACATCAGCAGAAATAAAATTCTATTTCATGAGTCTCTTTGAGAGGGGGGAAGCAGGATTCAATTACTGGAAACCTAATAAGAACTGCAACATGACCTTTTGGCCTTCTGGCTGTGAACCAGGATGGGGTTGTAGTACTGGCCAAAACGAGAGAGTTGATATTGAAAATAAAAAGGACATGCCTGCTAGGACTCAAGACTGCCAACCTTGTTGTGAGGGTTTCTTCTGCCCACAGGGTCTCACTTGCATGATACGTAAGTACTTATTTAATACTGGCTTAGACTTTAAGATTTGATTCTGATTTGTTAATGCCCTCCTTTTCTCACTCTCTAAATATACCCTTTTTTTTTGGTATGTGAAATCTGCATGTTTCTTCATTTTTTTGTTGAGATTGATACTACCCTAGTGTTGTCCTTTGCTGTTCGGATTTTGCATTTTGAGATGCATGTTACATGCTTTTTAGGGAATGTATTTTATGCTTAAATAAATATTTCAAGTTCTTCATTATTTGCAAGCTGACTTCATTGATGAAGGTAAAAGTGTATCTTATACTATCATCATGTTTTTTCATGTTCTTGTAAATGAAGCTTGCCCATTAGGTTCCTATTGTCCAGTTGCAAAACTCAACAAAACAACAGGAGTATGTGACCCGTAAGTTCATCATTTGTCTTCAAATTTTATTTATATTCCTTTCCCAAGTCCTTCATAGCTTTTTATTGTGAACTAATATTCATTGGTACAAAAAATGCAGATATGGTTACCAGATACCTCCTGGACAACCAAATCATACCTGTGGTGCTGCAAATATATGGTCTGATGTTGGTAGTGCTAGTGAAATCTTCTGTCCGCCAGGATCATACTGCCCAACTACTACAGTTAATGTTGCTTGCAGTAGTGGGTATTGCTTTTTATCTCAAAACTCACTGCATTATTCTGATTGCTTGCAACATGTATTCAAAATAGATATGAGTTTCTATCAGCAACTTGTTTAATGCACCTCTGTCAACAATCTAGTAGTGCACATTACTGCATCATGTATTTACTAATTTTATGTTTTCATGACTCCAGACATTACTGTATGATGGGTTCCACTAATCAAAAATGTAAGTTTTACGTTTTCATGCGTACAGACATCAAACTATATATATATATATATTTGATGAATGTATAACTATAGAGTTTTTGTTACATTTTGCAGCATGCTTCAAGTTGACCAACTGTAAACCAAACACTGCCAACCAAAATCTTCGCGCTTATGGGCTTATTCTTATTGTAAGTCCTGAAAAAAAAGTGTCAAGACAATTCCTTAGGTTGTTTTACGTAGGACACATCTGATAAGACCCTTTTTTTTTTTTTTTTGGTTAGTTGGATACTATGGTGTTTGATGTTCTTCAACCTTCACTTGCTTATGTAGGTTGCATTGACTACTCTGCTTCTTATAATTGTTAACTGCTCTGATCAAGCTCTCTCTACGCGGGAAAGAAAAGCAGCTAAATCCAGAGAAGCTGCAGCAAGGCAAGCAAGAGAAACAGCACAAGCACGTGAGAGGTGGAAAGCTGCAAAAGAGAGTGCAAAGAAACGTGCATTTGGATTGCAAAAACAGTTGTCACGTACATTTTCTCGCCAAAAATCTAGAACGCAATCAGAGCAGCTGAGAAGTATGAGTCAAGCTAAACAAAGGTCAGATGATGAGCTGTTACCTCCACATGCACCTGAGAAGTTATCTGTATCTGGTAAAGCAAAGAAAAAGGAACCAAGTAACCTGACAAAAATGATGCATGATATTGAGGATGATCCAAATAGTCCTGAAGGATTTAATTTAGAGATTGGAGATAAAAACATAAAAAAGCAGATGCCAAAGGGTAAACAGCTGCATACTCACAGTCAAATTTTTAAGTATGCATATGGTCAACTTGAGAAGGAGAAAGCTATGCAGGAGCAGCAACAGAACTTGACCTTCTCAGGGCTTATCTCAATGGCTACGGATGCTGATATCAAAACAAGACCAGTGATAGAGGTTGCTTTTAAAGATCTAACCCTCACTTTGAAAGGGAAAGACAGACATCTTCTTAGGTGTGTCACTGGGAAAATCATGCCAGGCAGAGTTTCTGCTGTCATGGGTCCATCAGGAGCTGGCAAGACAACATTTCTTTCTGCTTTGGCTGGAAAAGCAACTGGATGCACTATGAAAGGTTCAATTCTTATAAATGGAAAAAATGAATCCATCCACTCCTATAAGAAAATTATCGGTTTTGTGCCACAAGATGATACTGTTCATGGAAACTTGACAGTCGAAGAGAATCTCCGATTCAGTGCAAGGTGCAGGTAAGCAGCATATATCTTGTTTTGCTGCAGTACAACCTGATGTATGTATGTATACAATTGCTAAATATATTCATCATTTCTTGTTCTGACTTTTCAATAATTCTTGTAATGGGTTCGATCATACTGGAGATTATCTGCTGATATGCCTAAACCTGACAAGGTTCTGGTCATTGAAAGAGTTATTGAGGCCTTGGGATTGCAGGCTGTGAGAGATTCTTTGGTTGGGACAGTGGAAAAACGAGGAATTTCTGGAGGCCAGAGAAAACGTGTGAATGTTGGGCTTGAAATGGTCATGGAACCTTCTTTATTGATTTTGGATGAGCCTACATCTGGTTTAGACAGTGCTTCTTCACAGTTACTTCTAAAGGCACTACGGCGTGAAGCTCTTGAAGGTGTAAATGTCTGCATGGTCGTGCATCAGCCTAGGTACCTCCCCTCTCTGGTCTGTTGAACATATTACTCAATGCCATGCCTGTTGCTTATCACTTAATAATTATCAATCAAGAGAATCATAAAGCTGATAAAAATGGGCAGAATTTAACGTTTAGTTCCTTCTGGTCCAGCTATGCCTTGTTCAAGATGTTTGATGACTTGATACTTCTAGCAAAAGGGGGTATTACTGTATATCATGGATCTGCAAAGAAAGTTGAAGAGTACTTTGTTGGCCTTGGGATTATTGTACCAGAGCATGTTACTCCTCCAGACCACTACATTGACATTCTAGAGGGTATAGTTAAACCAGAAGCAAATGTGACTCATGAACAGCTGCCTGTAAGATGGATGCTACACAATGGATACTCTGTACCCTCAGATATGCTGCATCTTTGTGATGGACTTGGTACAGGCTCAAGTACAAGTGCTACAATAGAACCTGGTGCTGCAGATACTGAAAACTCTTTTGCTGGAGAACTATGGAAGGATATGAAGTGCAATGTTGAGTTACAAAGGGAGAATATACAGAGCAATTTTGTAAAAGCTAATGATTTATCAAACCGAAGAACCCCTGGCGTAAGCCGCCAATATCGATATTTTCTTGGGAGGTACAGTATCTTTCAGGCATCATTAGTTTATATCTCCTAGAATATAATAAGAAGCTTGGCAAAATTTCTAAACAAAACCATATTTCAAATACCAGATGTTATTTTACAATTTTGGTGCGTGTTCGATGATCTTTCAAATTTTGTTACAGAGCTACACTTTATTTCACAGCTTATTTCTTTTCAGGGTTGTCAAGCAACGACTACGAGAAGCTAGAATACAAGCAGCTGATTATGTGATTCTATTAATAGCAGGAGCTTGCTTAGGAACTCTTACCAAAGTGGATGATCAAACATTTGGGTCCACTGGCTATACTTTCACTGTCATTGCTGTGTGTGAGTTGGAGAACAGAAATCTTGGTGGCCAAGCCATTTTAGTACTGAATATGCCTTTCTCTGTTACATGACAGCAAGATCAAGAAAACACTATAGTTTCATCTCCATATTTTCTTGAATATCTTAGCATGAGTTAGGTGTCGTGTTCTTTTGCTTACATACGGTCTTTTTATTTTTCGGCCTTGCAGCATTGCTATGCAAGATTGCAGCATTAAGATCATTTTCTATGGACAAATTACACTACTGGCGAGAGAGTGCGTCTGGAACCAGCAGTCTAGCTTATTTTCTATCTAGAGATACACTTGACCACTTCAATACAGTTGTCAAACCTCTGGTTTATTTATCCATGTTCTATTTCTTCAACAATCCTCGGTCAAGTTTCACAGACAATTACATTGTTTTGATTTGCCTTGTCTACTGTGTGACTGGCATTGCTTATATATTAGCCATCTACTTCGAACCTAGTCCTGCGCAACTGGTACATCTTGAAAAATTCTTCTGTTCATTTATTTACATGCATATTTTGTTAATCTTTTAGCTCATAAGACCCTTCCTTGTTTGCTTCTAAATGTGCAGTGGGCAGTGCTTCTTCCTGTTGTCCTGACTCTCATTGCTACTCAGGAGCAACAAACTGGAGTGGCGAAGCATTTGGGATCTTTCTGTTACCCTAAATGGGCCATGGAAGCTTTTATCATTGCGAATGCGGAAAGGTCTGTTTTGGTCTTGTCCCCTTTCTTCTTATCCATCAATCATATCAGAATTAAAAATGCACAGAAACACTAGGAATCAAATCATTTTCTAGTTGAATGCTCTGTGGCAGATTCTGTTTATGCTTTTAATATTTTTGCATAATGTTAACTAGCTTGAGCATGGAAGTCTGTCTGCCGGTGACTGCATAGTCTGTTTCTTAAAATGGCCGCGACACAGTCAAGAAAGCAAAAACTAGAGAAAGTTTACCTCCAAAAATATATAAAATGCAATGCATATTCAAGATCATATACGCAAATTTAAACCTTTTTCTTCTGCACTGGTTTTTAGGTACTCTGGGGTCTGGCTGATAACTCGATGCCGCTCCTTATTACAAAGTGGCTATGATCTTGGTCACTGGAATCTTTGCTTGGAACTTCTCATTTTTACTGGCATACTCACCCGTTTTGTAGCTTACTTTGTGCTGGTTACCTTCCAAAAGAGATGAGTAGTAAAGTTACATTTCTGGGTGTAAATCCCTTTTTTTTTTTTTTCTTTGCTGTACAGAAGAGCAGAAACAACAGAACCCCTTATAAGTGATACAAGAATAGAACACATTTAATAGTGATTGTAGATCAGGTCTAATGAATGATACCCAAGTTTAGGCTTTGTAATCAGTTTCTTGTTCTGCATGTTGTATTGAGTTTTGTGGTTAAAGACAAATGTAGGAAGCTGACACACTTTGATTACCTCATATGAAGAAGTAGATGAAAATGATTTTTGTCATTAAGGTTGTTGCTACATCTGCTCCTGTGGAGGTACCACCTCTCTATGAAATTGGACCATACATTACACTTGAGGCATAACTCATGTGCCAAGAGCCTTTGCTCTTGGGAGGGAGAGATTTTGGGTTCAATTCCTCTCTCTCACACTATATATGTGATATTTCACTTTATAGTGGTGGCTCACAAAAATAATTTTCAAAATATATTAACTTCCAACAACTAACAGCTAATTGCCCCACTCTCCGTCCCAATGATACTGGATCCCGTATTAAAATAGTCCTGATGATACTGAGTCCTGTATCAAAAATAGTCCTGATAATACTGAATTCCATATCAAAATGAGTCTCGATGATACTAAGTCCTGTATCAAAAATAGTCCTGAAATATGAACCTTATCCCAAAAAAAAAAATCAAACATTCAATATCATTATAAACTTCCATTCAACAGGTAAAATTTCAAGTCTCATATAATTCTATTCAATTTTTTTTTTTTTGACAAAGTCCATATTTCAGGACTATTTTTGATACAGTACCCAGTATCATCGGGACGGGGAGAGAGCAGTTAGCTATTGGTTATTAGAAGTTAGTATATTTTGAAAACTATTTTATGAGCCATCACTATAAAGTGTCTCTCCCTCAAAGACTTTTGCCACTCGAGATAGGTCTCAAGTGTCTATTCAAATTAGTTGGAAATACATATTTTTTTACATTTAATGCTACTATATCTAATAATCACAAGTGCTCGGATTATTTTGAAGTTGAGTTAGATAGGAAAAATATTTTTTAGCCAATTTAATTAGATTAAATCATTTGATGAAATCAAATGTTTTTTATATTTTTTTAAAAATTATTTAATAATAAAAATTAATAATTAATAATAATAATAATAATAGAAAGCAAACACAATTACATAAAATGTAAAATAAAAAAATTAACTCATTAGATTTTAATTAATCTCATCTAATTTAATTTGCTATTAAGACAATAAGAAGTAAAGAAAAAAATAAAAGAAAGGACTTGACACAGCTCAGCTAATTAGAATATGAAATCAGCATTTCGAAACGCATACGTCTTCTCCTTCTTCCGCTCCTTAAACCCTAACGGTCTCTCTTCCATTTCTCTCCCTCCACTCTCTTCCACTACCACTTCCCCTCCCCAAAACGCACCGTTTCGATCATACTGCTCCTCGTCGTCATCAATGTCAACCTCCGGCGACTCTCACGCGCCTCCAAAGTCATCTTCACCACCTCCGTCACTAGAGGATCAGTTCAAGGAGTTACGGACGCAGCTAGAAGAATCGGGAAGCTTGCGTGAGAAGATTCGAGCTGTAGTTGTAGAAATTGAGTCCGCTTCTAGATGCATCCGCTTCAGCCTCCTCTTCGTTCACCAGTCTCGTCCTGTTGCAGGTACTCTTCTAAATTTTATTAAGATCTGATTATTTCATTTTTTTTGTTATTTGAATTCTAAAATTGTTTCATTTTAATGGTTTTTGGGGTAAATAGAGGTATTAGAAGAAGCAAAAGCTCAAATTGAAGTGTTGAAGACACTTTATAGCAAACTCGCAGATATTATTAAACATTGTCCAGGTCAATTTTACAGGTATTTTTTTTCTATTAGTTAATTGAATTCAATTGAATAAAACGCACCGTTTTTATGCTTTTGGCGGTGGTGGTGGTGTATGAATGAAGGTATCATGGAGATTGGAAAAGTGAAACGCAGACAGCGGTGTCTTTGCTTGCTTTTATGCATTGGTTAGAGACTGGAAATTTGCTTATGCATTCTGAAGCTGAGGAGAAACTTGGTTGTATGTGTTTTTTTTTTTTTTTTTTAATGATGTTGCTGCGCTATTTTATTGGATTGACATGTTAATTTTATTTTGTAGTTTAATTTTTGTTTTTTGTTTGGTGTAGTGAATAGTTCGGAGTTTGGTTTGGACATTGAGGACTATCTTATTGGTTAGTAATCTAATCTAACTTTATTTTATATTTTCTTTTGGACATTCTTTTGATGTGATAGTTGACTTGAAATAATTTTATTCTCTTATAGGATATAATTTTGCTATACTTGTGAACCGAACAAAAAGAATTCCGTGTAAGATTATTCGAGTTCTGTGTAAAAGATTCTGACCATTTTTAAATGTTTTTAGATCAAGACGAAGAGAAATGTGTTTCTTAGCTGGTCATGCTTATATTACATGCTCATAGGAACTGCTTCTAAAAAGGTTGGATTTTTTGAGTTGCTTAGCTTATTGGTGTAGCTGCTATCTGTTTGGGTTGACACACTATTGGAGTTATTCATTTCTGGATAGGCCTTTTTTTCCTTCCCTTTTCGAATTAGTGATCTGTATGATATTTTTTTCCTTGTTGCCACTGGATGTTCTCTTCCTAGAATCATTAATTAATGTTCATAATTGTTCAATTGTGCAGGTATCTGCTTCATGTCAAGTGAAATGGTAAGAACTACTTCTTTGAAACTTTGGTGGCTAGTGTGCCTTGCTTATATACGCTATGTTTTAAGTTCTTATATTGAATTCAGGCAGACTTTGTTTTCAGCACTTTTGGAGCAATTGGTATAGTTCTTTTAGTGTTGTAATTGTAACTTTTAGTACTAGCATGTGTGCATGTGTATATGTGTGTGAGAGAGAGAGAGAGACACTTCTCTGATCTGAATTGAGTAATTGATAAAATTCTGAAAGAACCGAGCATTCTTTGATCTGTTGTATTTTTTACAGCCTCGATATGTAGTGAACCGAGTCACTGCTGGGGACTATGATTGCCCAAGAAAGGTGTTGAAATTTTTGACAGATCTTCATGCTGCTTTTCGCATGCTTAATCTCCGGAATGATTTTTTGCGCAAGAAATTTGATGGTAGCTATTTGTTCTTGTGCTTATTCCTATCAATTTCTTTCATTTTCCCTCCTTTTTCACTATTTTCTTGTCCTTGACAATGTTGTATCAATAATATAAGTTGGTTTCATGAATTCCTTGCTTGTCTTTCACAGGCATGAAGTATGATCTAGGCAAAGTTGAAGAAGTTAACTACGATGTCAAAATCCGACGTTTGGCAGCTAGTGAGGATTCAACTGCAGAACAAAAAGTTGAAGGTCAATCATAGGTTTCTGAGTTGCACACTGCCTGTTTCATGTATGGTTTTCGTAGGGTACTTTTGTATATGACTCGGTTTCAAGGAGATGGTCCAAGAGTTATATATATATATATATATATATTGAACGATTTGCAGTTTTTATTGTAAATTTTACAATCGGATAATAATAATAATAATAATAAGGGCTATTTGAAAAAAAAAATCGCTACTTTTAGCGCTTTTTGCAATTTAATCACAATATTTCAATTGTGGCGGATTAAAACATAAACTTTCAAAATTTGGCAACTCGAATCACTGATTAAATATGCGGTGATCTCTTGGTGACATGTCAAGCATATTAAAATATAAACTTTCAAAAGCTTGTTTGACACGTCACTAAAAGATCACCGGATATTTAGTCGGTGATTCGAATTGCCAAATTTTAAAAGTTCATATTTTAATCTGCTAAAATTAAAATGTCGTGATTAAATTGCAAAAAGTGTTAAAATTTGTGATTTTTTTTTTACAAATAATCCTAATTATTATTATTATTATTATTATTAGGGAAATTCTATGATTACTTTGTTTTTTAACCTATTTTGATTCTACTTTGTGTTCATAACCATGGGATGAGATTACTTTTATCATCTAATGGTGATAACTTGACAAAGTGGATTTTACTTTGTAAAAAATAAAGTAATGATAGAATGCACTTTTTTTTTTTTATTATTTATTATTATTATTATTATTATTATTATTATTATTATTATTATTCCTTGAATGTTAAAGTTATAAATCTGTAAATTTTTTTATTGCCTGAAAAATAAAAAAATTTTGTCCAATGATCAGTATTGGTTTTCCCTTATCAGCCATAATAAATTAATAAGTCAATGTATAGACTCAAATTCCGATTAATTGAGTTTTTTTTTCTCCTCGGCTTTTTAGAAGACGAGCTTTTACAAACCGACCAATGTACAATGTACAAACCGGCTATCCTAAATTTTTGATTTCGGTTTGGTTTTAGATTGTTGAAAATTTTCCCGACCCGATTCGATCCGAACTTCCAATTGCTCACCCCTAATTGTAAGAGTTGATATGACACTCATTCCAAACATGGAGGTGTATCATGTGTCATAAAAGGTTCTAAAACATTGGCCATACTGTGAGAAGCATTCTCCATAGTTGAATATACAATGAATAGGGAAATAAATTCCAACAAATGACGCTACTTGATAATCTCAACACTGCTTGGAACCTGCAAACACACAGAAAATCTATAGTGAGCATGGGATCCTTGACCACAAGTTCTCCAATACTTAAGTTAGTCCTCTTTTCTCATGAAACATGGTATATATAGTCATAAATGATACAAACTTTGCCTATAATTGATTCTGATATATTAAAATGTATCATAATTGTAGACACATGGTCTGACCCGACCCACGAGGCAAAAACCCGATGATGAAAAAATGACAAATAAGCCCAATATGCAAAGGAATTGGATTCTGGCCCAATCATGAGAAACCCAAATAGCCTACAACCCAACTAAACTAAACCTATCAGAACCCAAATAACCTAAACCCATCAAAGTCCAAGATCTATCAGAGCCCATTAACCAAACCCATTAAAACCATAATATCTCCTCTATAAAAAGAAAAGAAAAGAAACCCTAGGGAGGTGGCTAGAAAGAAAGAAAAAAAACCTAGGAGAGAAAAACA
>CATIWO010164687.1:0-33402 GCA_949673435.1 Macaranga tanarius
ATGAGTGAAAAAGTAAGAGAAGGAAAGTGAAAAACATATCCATACATTCATGCATTGTGTGATTAAATGTGGATTGGATATATGTGGTGTGGTGAAATTAGTGAGTTATAAACCCCTTTAATTATGTTAATCAATGTATATTTGTTGTTCAGGTTGTTATATTGATGATGGGTTGTTAAATTGTTTGATTAACCTAGAAATAATGTATAGATGAGTAACACGGGCGTGTCTATGACCGTGTATAATTAAGTGAGAATTGACAGTAGCGAACATGGGCTTATACACGGGCGTGTCTCGTGACTGTGTTTATATGTGCATAGTAAAGTGTTTTAGCTGCTCTTTACACAGGCGTGTCCTGTGGCCGTGTATTTATACACGGGCGTGTATCGGTAGAAAGTTAATTATACATGGGCGTGTATAAATATGTGTACTGTTTCATTGGGGAACATGGGTAGGATACACGGCCGTGTATCTGGCCGTGTTGAAAATTTTGATGTGTTTTTCCGACTATTCCTTTATAGTTCTAGAGAAGAACTATTGGTGATCTTGGCTTAATAATTACTTATCTGAGTAGCAAGCTCATCCCTTTGCAATTTGTGGTTTTCAGGTGGTAGCTAGCTTGTTTTAAGCTTGTTTTTGTTAAAGCTTGAAGCTTAGGTGAAAAGGACTAAGGTGGGACAACCGTGTGCTTGACGACAACGTTGCCATCCATTCATCAGAGCATATGTACATTGAGCATGTAGTTTTTTTGTAAAGACATAAGTTTTGCTATTGTAATTTCGTAAACTTTAATACTATGTATAAATAATATTTTGATATATAATTATAAAGGATCTTTCAAATTGTGAAAATTTTTATTATTTATGTTTCAAATTTTAATGTTCTGGACACGTGTATGTGGCATCTGGAGGGTGTGACAAACTGGATAGCCAAAACTTAAAAAATGACAATGTAACTTCAACCGAAAATATGTATAAATATATTGAATGAGACTTATTTTTAGTAAAACATGTGTAGCTAAGTTCAAGGTATGTGTATATGTATGTACAAGTTTATTCAATTTAAAAAATGATTTCATAACTTAAGAAACAGAGAAGTTCAAGTACAAATACTACAACATCCAAATTCTAAGTGTATATGAGAATTATTCAAGTCTCCGACATAGAGACTAAAGATATGAAATGTTCTAAATAAATAAATTATGAGAATGCTTTTGGAAATTTACAATAAGAATGTTTAAATGACAATGGCATTAATGGTTTACAAAAGTGACAATTGAAGAATGTTATGGCAAACAAATGTGAAAAGAAAGGCATGAGAAAATAAAAATAATACACGAATACACGAGAAATTTTAAAGAATGATATAACAATAAGCACAAGTACATATGATACTAAGAATTAGTAAAACCATGTTTAGGACATGGCAGGGCTGGTAGATGAGTACAGTTGATGCCTGGAGTCGGGTACACATTCTACTTTGTAAATGTAAGTCCATGTCTAGGATATGGTAGAATTGGTAAGTGTGTATATCCGATGTTGGGGTCGGGTGTACATTCTACCTTATAAATATAGGACCATATCCGAGGTATATATATAGTTATTGGCCGGGGTCAGATATATATATTATTTAAGATTTGGCATTCGAGTTACTATTGGATTAAGTGCTAATCACACTTAAGTCCTTGTTTGCATACTGATTTTATTATATTACTTTCGGTGTAGTGATGGTCCACACTATATCCAATGTCATTATTATATGTATATAGTTTACTCTGACAATGCTCTTATGATGAACCATTTTGTGAAGCTATAATACTATGTTGCAATGAGTTGTTTTATTAAAAGTAATGTTTAATCCTCCATTATATAATGTAAAGCAAAGAAAAATCTCTACGGGTGACTGTGAGATAGTGCCCTTAAGTTGTAAGCAAATTTTAATAAAGTAAATATACAACTAAATAAACATTAATATATGTTAATTAAAATAATAATAATAATAATAATAATAATATCTATTATCTCACTCCAAGTTGTGTTCTTGAGCTTTCTTCTATTGAGTTATTGACTTTCTTAACAATATCAAGATTTATTGAATTATTACATTTCTTGATACTCTGTTCGCTCACTGAGTATTTTCTATTGAAAATACTCACCACTCTTTTTTATAAAATTTTCCAGAGTAACAGGTTATTGTGAGTAGTTGCCTGGAAGATAGCTAAGTGTATAGTAAGTGAAGCAGGTGTAGTGGAGAACCTCAAGAGTATTGCTTTGTTAGAATATTTGGTAATAGATATGTTAAAGGTTTGAGCAGTTTGTATTCAATAATTTGTAATGTAAAATTTATGTATAATAGAGAAGAAGAATTTTGGAATAGTTATCTTATAACGTATACTAGTGGAGTATATTATATTTATATGTCTAAGTTATAAGAGATAACTAGTTAATGGACAAGATAGAAGTAATACTCGGCCACACTAGTACTCAAGTTAGGTAGGTCAAGTGTGCAACCTTCTAATATAGGTATTGGTGCAGTTAGGTGTTACACACAAACTTAACAAGAGTTTATTTACAGAGAATGATATTCAAAGAATATTTGAGAAAAAAATACAAAGCTTTAATGAGCATAATTAATTCTGTCAATGATTCATCTTCCTTATTAATTTATAACTATTTAAACGTTGTATTCAAAAGGTATTTATATATTTGAAGTGAAAACTAGTTGTTAGGAATATACCAACTAAGCTCCAATCTTCTCCACCTTCATTTATTAGAATTTTAACTTTTTGCAGTTACGGGAGTGCTCACAATTATGAGAAGGATGCTCATGGTCGTGATATTTGTAGTCACTTGTAAGGATGCTCATAGTCCTAAGGAGGATGCTCATGACCATAAGGTGAGTTTTAGTCAAATTTTTAGTGCTATATGAGGCTAAACACTTTTAGAAACACCTCCTTTATCTTTTTTAGGCTTTGGCTAAAGATTTGGGCCTATTTAGATTAGTTTTTAAGTCAAAAGTGAATTAGTTTAGTCTTAGAATGAATAACCGGCCGATTGTTCATACCAAAACTAGTTGTTCATCACTAAAAATTGACTATTCTCATTAATAGAGCCTACTGTTCATCTTGTAAAACTAGTTATATAGAGCCAAACTCCCTTTATTTGATATTTTTATTCAAAATGACTTCAAGAATGGATTTAGGGGCCATTAAAACCTTTGGGAAAGTGGTTTTGCTTTACAAATATAACCTTAAATGCCTAAGATGATTGGAATAAGATCATTTTCACTTGTTTTCTTTTCAAAACTTTTGATTTTAATCTTTTAACTTTACTTCATGCTCTTTTTTATATCATTACAAGTTAATAATCAATCTTAGGTATCTTAGTTGCTTTTGGTTGATGACTCAAAGCTTGTTATACATTCTGTGTGCTATTTATGTGACTAACTATTATTTTATATATGTTTGACAATGATTCTTGCATTCTTGTGCTATATATTTGCATTCTCACGAGCTTAATTGCATTAGCATGTGCTTGATTACATATCACTATTGTTTGCATGCCTCATTCTTTAATAATTTTAAGAGCATTCTTGCATGAACCCCAAAATTCTTACATATATGTCGAAATTGCATTCGTATGGTGTGTATACTAGAACTGCATCATGTATCATGTGCATTTGTGTGCGTCCTAAAATTAATGTTGTTTGAATCATGCTTTTGCATTGCGTACTGCATTATATATATATATTTTATGACCAAATCTCTTAAAATTTACTAACTCTACTAACTCCTACTAACATCTAACATTTATTTTAATACCATTTATATTTCAAGCACTTTTATTTGTTGTTCAATGTATATTGCTCTCTCTACTTTATACACATCCTATATACTTTATATATATATACATACACTACACATACTTATATATTATATTAAGTATGTATATGTTGCTTATCATATTTATTCATTAATCTTTGCTTGTTGGTTTTGTGCTTTTATTGAAAAATATCATTTGATTGATTCTTGTAAAAGCCATTTTAAAAATTATGATCTTTTTATATGAACTTTTCTTTAATTTCAAGAGGCATTAGTTACTTGAACATAAAAGAGGTAATAACTTGTTGAATGAGATTTATCCACCAGAAGAGCAAAATATAATTTTGATGTCTAAAATGATGGGTAGAAATGATCATTCCTATGACAAGTTAAGGGTATCTACATGTTCAAGTTACTAATCTTCATTATTTTGTTTGTTAATAAAAACTTGTTTTCAATATTTATTAAGATCTAATTTATTGACTTTAAGTTTAAACATCCTTGTTGATATTTGAAGTGAGTGGAAATGAAGATCTCTATTAATAATTCATGAAATTATTATTTTTAAGTATAAACTTACTATTTTCATGCTTTTTAAACTTCATTTTAAAATAATACCTTTTGCTTTACTTTTCATTCTTTATTTTACAATTCATTTTCAATAAAACTCATTTTTATGGCTCAAAGTCAAGTCAAAAGGCCCATTCCTCCAAACCTAAGATTACAAAAGGGAGATGTAGATGAAAGAATTAGCTACTTAATTCTTGTATTTATGTTTGCATTTATATTCTTTACATGTTCTTTGCTAGTTGTGCTTTTCTTGTTGATTATTTTTATATGTAGCATGCTCATCTTGTGCTTTAGTTAGATTAGATACATGTATATAATGACATAATTTATTATAATATGTTATACTTTGCCATATTTTGTATAGTATTCATGACATGACCTACCATGTTTGGAATTATCTTTATGTCATGATTTACGATACTTAGTATCTTTGCCATGATATGGTTATAGCTTAAATGCTATGATTATGCATATTTATCATATTGTCATATCATATTACATCATATTTTTCTTTCTTGTATTATACTATGTTATTCTATGATATATATGATGTATAATACTATGATATTCTTTGTTACTTTATGCCATGATGAGTTTTGCTATGTTATATTTTGTTGTTATACCATGTTCATATTCTTGTTGGGATATTTATATTATATATGTTATGCCATAATCATGCATTTTGACCATGCCATTTATTCGGGTGGTATACCACCCCCATCAATTTGTAATAATGAATTCTTTACTTTCATGCATCTTATATTAACCATTTAATGTGTGTCTGAGTGTATATAAATTGTTATATTTGCATATAATGGTTGGCTCAACTCGATACATATTTCTTGAAAGCACTATATTAATGTAGTGAGATCAACAATACTTAGTATTCAAGCAGTATGAAGATGCCCCCTAAATGAAAGAGTATGATTTTATTGACATCAATATTTAAACCCCAAATCTCTTATCCATGGGTGGATTTGGTTTCAAATAAGAGATCAAATTTGTTTAATCCCTAACCGGATAGTTTCTCGGGTGAGATTAATGATGACTCTATTTTCTCCTAGTTAGGCTTTATGGTTATTAGTGCTCATCCTAGGTATACTTCCATTACCTCCCTCATCGTTCCTTCATTTTCCCATAATAATAAAAGAGGATGGTGAAGAAATTAGTGTCGAGTCGACATGTTGATAGTAACATTAAGGGATGCTTTCTTTTCTTCACCAAGATTAATCTACAGGTCAATTTTTTAGAAAGCTTTATTCGTGAAGTAATCTAGGCTAACTCATTAGCCTCCTAGTTAGTTTCTCTTAAAACATGCATGAATGAAATGCTATCAAAATATTAAACAAGTTGAACAACTATTTCATAATAAGGAGTAAGAGAAATGTTGTTGCATTTATACTCCCCTATTAGTTGCTTTAGCACTAATTATGAATCTTATATGACTTAAACCTCTTTGGCCCTCAATTCTTATAAAATCTTAAGGCTATTAACTAGGGCTCCATATTCTGTTTAATTGTTGGTGCACTAAAATTCCAAGTTGAAAGATAAAGCTATCTTCATGCCTCAAAGTAATGTAATTACCACTCTTGCTTCTACTGATGTATTGGTGTTTAGCCCATTAAACTATTCAAAGATAAAGCTATCTTCATGCCTCAAGGTTGAGCTTCCATACTATATATCTATAGTTCATTATCTTGCCTTTCTATAATGGGTTTAGAAGGTGATCAACTAGAGACAACTTAATAAGTCTGCTAATACTTGTCCCTTCACTAATTTTTAAGGAAAATAGATTAGAGTAAACTTAGTGATAGCTAGAGACCACTTAACAATCCTCCTAGTGATGAGAGGCTTATTTAGCATGTAGTTCACCAGGTCTATTCTTGACACCATGCAAACTTTAGAACATATTAAGTAGTGTACAAGTTTGGTGCGAGAAAAATATAAGGCTAGGCATAGCTTCTCCATTGGTGAATATTTGATTTCTAATAGGGTAAGAATTCTACTCAAATAGTAAATGGCCTACTCATGTCCTGCTTTATTTTTCTATGCAAGTAGACAACCTATAGACTTACTTACGGTTGAGATATACAATTTAAGCGGAACTCCTTCCTTAGGTAGTATAAACATAGGTAGTTTAATTAAATATTCTTTAATTTTATTAAAATCTCTTTAATGTTTTTCCTTCCATTTAAAGTCTTAATTTTGCTTTAATATCAATAAATTTAATAATTCTTTTATTTTTCTTGCTAGGATAGAGATAAAGCTTTTCAAGTAATTTACTTGTCTAAAGAATTTCTATAATTCCTTTTTATTTTGAGGAGGTCTAGATTCAAGGACTGCCTTTGCCTTGTTTTGTTTATTTTAACACCTTATTTATGGACTAGGAAGCCCAAGAAATTGCTAACTGATACACCAAATGTGCACTTGAGGAATTGAGCTTTAGTTTATGTTCCTTTATTCTCTAGAAGCTCTTCCTAAGTGTTGTATATGATTAACACCTTTTTTTTGACTTTACCACTATGTCGTTAATGTAAATCTCTATGTGGTGACCTATCATATGATGGAAGATGGCATTCATGACTCTTTGATATGTTGCACTATCATTCTTTAGCTTAAATGGCATTACAAAGTCATTCAAATATATTGATAAATTTTGGAGATCAGAATGCTATTTCTAGCATATCATCCTTGGCAGGATTTAATTATACCTTGAGAAACTGTTCATGAAGGAGAGTAATTTACTTTTTACTACTGCATCTACCAATATGTCGGCGATGAGTATCACATGTACATCTTTGGGTGTTGTTGTATTCAAATCCCTGAAATCCACACAAATATGCAACTTCACATTATTCTTAATTGTAGACACCACATTAGAAAAGCCATTTAGCATAACTTATAGGCTGTATAAAGTTGGCTTTAAGCAACTTCTCTACTTCTTCCTTAACTTTCAACTCAATCTCTTTAGACATTTTTTTGGTCAGTTGTTGGCAGGGCTTGAAACCTTTTAATTGGTAATAGATGCTCTACCAAAGTCAGCTTGGGCTAGACATTTCTTTGTAGCTCCATACTCCTTCAAAAGTACAATGATCTCAGTTTTCAATTCTTCTTTTAATAATGAGCTGATGTATGTTATTTTTGGCTTTTGAGGTGAGCTAAAATTTACTTCCTCCATTGGGTCATGCACCTTTAGCTTTGTATATTTAGATTTTAATAGAACTTCCTCTAAGTCTTAAATATGGAGTTTTATTTCATCATCTGGTTCTTCCTTAAAGATGACATCGATACTACAAACTTTTTAGTGATCATCTTCTTTAAGTTTTTCCATCATTTATTGCAAATGAATGGCAGCTACAAATACTGCCTCTTCTTCCTTAGTGAAGTTAATCATCAAGGATTTTAATAATTGCTTGAGACATTATCCTATAAGGCATAAGGGTTGTTGGCGAGAGTAACATTTTTGCTTGCTCATGAGTCTCTTGAGTTTCTTCTTCATCAACGATATGAATAGTCTTTAAATCACCATTTATTATTTTTTTTTAAGAACTTGATTAGGCCAATATTATTATCATAGTATTAGCCTTCCATTACATCTGAGTAGGCACTAAATAGTTGATCATTTGCCCATACTACCTTTATTTCATTACCTTTTTAAAATAAAAGAAATTAGTGAAGAGAAAATGGTACACACCAATTGGCATTTATCCAATCTCTCCTTAGTGAAGCATTATATTTTGTAGAAGAATTCACTATAAAGAACGCAATTAGAGATGTCCTACTTTCTATTATAAATTCTATTAGCAAAACTCTAAAGGTTTTTGTAACTTCAACATTAAAATCTAACACGGTTACCTCAGTTAAAATCATATCCTCTTATGTTCTATCAAGTGCTGCCAGCATCTTGAATGGTATAACATTAATGACCAACCTATTATCAATGAGCACCCTAGAAATAGACTTGTCATTCATGTGAGACTTGATATACAAAGGCTAGATGTGGTTTGTAATTTATTGGGTAGGCTTCTCTAGAATCACTCTTTTTGGCTTGGTTGAATTTGTGGCTTGATGGTTACTCAATTGTATATATCATCTTCCTCCACTATATATGCACCTTAAGCCTTTTGCAGAGACTCATTGCTCCTTTGTATCTTGATAACATCATCTTTAGCCTATTTTTACTTAAAGATAGGTGGCAAAACAATATAAGTGTTAGCACATCCAAATGGAATTGGAATGTTATCGACCATAAAGTACCCCTCAGGGTCATAATCAATAAGATTAGTTACCTTTATAATATATGATTTTTAGGGATTTTGAATTGATTCATCATCTGACTCTTTATCCTTAGTCACCTTTCTTCTAAATTTGATCTCCACATGAGATTGCATCTTCATCTCCTTATTCTTTCTTCTTACAAGTTTCTTCCTTAATAGCCTTTTTATTTGGATTTTGATAAGTATCGTTGGGAATTCTCAGTGTTGCACTCGATGCCACTATCCACTTGGCTTCACCTTTAGAGGGAAGATGAATCGAGCTTATTTTTTTTAGAGATGGTGGAGTAAAATGCTTTTGATTAAACACTTTTTTTAGCATCTAGAACTTTTTGCTCATCCTCAGCATCATTTCTATGCTCTATCTTGCACTCATTCCAAAGCCAATTAATCAATGCATATCAACATTTACTGAATTGACTATTACCATTAAAAGGAAAGGACCCTTATCGATTAGCATGTTCTCTGTCTTAGAGAACTTTAGAACTCCATTATTAATTCAATTTTGAATTACATTCCTGAAAAGTCCAACAGGATTTAGTACTATGGTTGGAGGAGTGATGGAACTTATAGTACTTTTTTCTTTCCTCTTATTTTCTCTTTAGTTAGGAATTGATGATCAACTGGCAATTGAATAAATTTTTCCTAAGTGGATAATCAAATATCTTCTTAATTGTGGACACATCAAAGGTGTATTATGGTTGAATACTAGTTACATAAGATTTTTTTTCTATAAATCAGTCATCTTTCTAACCAACAAAGGATATATATAAGATTTTGAATTTGTCAAATCTATAACCACTATATCATGGCTGTTAATTTCCTAGTAGTAAGTGCTTAGGGTTGCCTTCTTATTTTGATTTTCTCTTGCAATAGCTCATATTTAGCCACTTTTGCTGACAAATCATAAAAATCCCTAAATTCCATTCCTTAGAATTTCTTTCTTAGCTCAGTATTCGCTATGCCATCTTGACATACTTTATTTTAGGCAAGATAATTTTTCACCTATAGTGCATTTCCTTAAACTTGCCAATGAACAGGTCAGTAGTTTCTCCATGCCTTTATGTAATTCTTGACAGCTCTACAATGTATATTTCTAGCTCCATCCTAACAAAATGTGTATGGAACTAGTGCTCCATCTCTTACCATATGAATATAGAATTATGAGGCTAGGCGACATACTATATGAATGCTATATCTATGAGAGAATTAAAAAACAACTTTAACTTGAAGTTAGTAAAATTTTCATAATTGGCTAGTTCACCATATTGAATGGTAAACTTAGCAATGTGCTTTAAAGTGAACTGTCCATTCTCTCTTGAAAATAAGAAGAATGCAAGGATGTGTTAACCCTTGGAATATGGATTATCCCTATCAATGGCTTCTAGGTAAGACTTATAGAATTACGGTCTTCCAATTTGCCTTTATCCAAGCTCGTAAAGCTTATACACCACCTCACACACTACCTCTACATTGGTCTTTTTTAGTTACTAGTAGGGAGGGGGTTAGTGAAGTAGCTGATTTGTCCGTATAATTTCTAATGTAGTGAGTCCTAACTCCACTCCATTAAAAAGCCTTTCCAGCATTATAAGCTCTTGGCTATTTGTTAGGGGTTAGTGACAACAAAAAACTAGCTAGGGAAGTGTTAGCTTGCCATGGTTATGGCCTTTTGGGTCTACTTTAGTAAAGCCAGCATTCTCTTCCCACTTGTGAGAAGGAGTATACCTCTCTTCAATGGTAGCTCGAGGTTGATTTAAATTGTTACATTTGTTTGGCCTTAATAAAGATTACCCCCTAAGTTTCTCTTAATCATATCTTGCTGGTTCTCTTAGGAGACTCAAGAATTAAGGTTTTAGGACTCTATTGATTTTGTGTAATAATCAGGCATCCTATCATTTTAATCAGGTTGGTTATAGCTTAAAAAAATTTGGATTGACCTCACTCCATTTTCCTAGTAAGTTTTCACACTTCACTTGTAAAAATCTTCATGTCATCAAAAGTAATAGTATTGGTGTCATCACTTAGGTTATTTCAAATAATAGGGCCTTTTGGATTAATTTATGTCTCCTAGATGTTTTAAACATTTGAAGACATAATATTCCTTTCAATCTGTTAGATAATTCATGCAGTAGCAGCAACGTGATCTGTGTCCTGAGACTTGACAATCATTTTTCCTAAAACAATTTGAGTTTTTAGCATAATAGTAGAATGGTCCCATCAGGCATGCGAAAAATATATTATTGATTAGCTTTTGAGTTGGAATAATATATTAGCTAAGCAAATGCAAGCATGCCAGAAGTTTTAACCTCAATCATTGAATTAAATACATCATGAACTGACTTTTGATCAAATTTGTAGATTCCTAATCTCCTTTACCACAATTTGCTCATATTTAAAACTATGAAAGTTGAGATAATTGGATTGAAATAAAAATAACTTTGAATTTCACTGATGCATATAAAATCTTTTGAAAGATTAAATAATTGAAAAATAAAAAGATTGTAATAATGAAGCTATGAAAAGCAAAGAATGAAAATATCAACAAGCTGAATATGTTCTTTAGTTTATTGGATTTGTTCTTCAACGGGAGTGTGATTTATAGATAAAACTATTTTCCCTAAGCTCAATTCTTGCATTCTTGAATTTATTCTTGAAGGAGATACTGTTATTTCCTATATTTTAGCAAATTATAACAACCACTTCCTCCATTTTTTACATTTCCCTACTACTGCCTCATTGAACTAATTTAGTAGGAATTAGTTTTTCTCTCCAACCTCTACTAACGTGCTCCAGCATAACTTACACCAAGTTTTAGCTGATAGTGGAGTTGGATTGGGCTTGTGGGGTCATGTGCTCCAGCATAACTTGCACCAAGGTTTTAGCTAATAGTGAAGTTGGTTTGGGCTTGTGGGGTCATTGAACTCTTGGACTTACTTAATAGGTTGAATTCAAGGTCTTGACCCATTTTCAAAATTGTGGTATAAACAATATGAAAAATATTTTATTAATAAATTTTTAATGGTTTAATTATATATACAAATATGAAGCTATAATTTTTAAATTTTTCTTAATTCTATAAAATTAAAAATTAATTATTATAAAATTATTAATAATTCATTTAAATTTTTAAATTAATCAAATTAAAAATATAGAAAATTCTACAAAATTAAAACTGATTATATAAATTTATAATTAAAGCATTAGTGTTAGTACATGGTTTAGCCCCGGCGTGCGAGCAAAAGTTCAATGATGAAAAATTGATAAAATGAGCCTGACAGTGTAAAATATGGTCCCTACTCTTCTAAAGAAAGCTCATAACCCATTCAGCCTAACAGGCTCAGCTTAGTTAGCATTAAAGCACAGCTAGCATCAAAGCCCATGAAGCCCAGTCAAAGAAAAATCATAGAGGCACCGCCTCTATAGGCAGCACCCCATAGAGAATCGCCTTTTCACTCAGGCGGCGCCTTAGTACATTCTGTTCCAAAAAAAAATAATGGTAACTTTTGAAAGTGGCATAAATCTTTCAATGCTAGCAGCCTACAAACCACGTTCTTTTAGAATGTGATTACAAGGGTTAGAAGTGAAGGAAAAAAGGAGAGAGAGAGAGGAGGGGAGGATAATAAAAGGAAAAGATCAGAAAGAAAAAAATAGGAGACTTCTAGAGGCTTTCTAGGACTAAAAAAAAGAGTATAGAGAGAAAAAAGAGGTTGAGAATGCAAAAAAAAAGGGAAAAACACAGAAAAAGAAAGAAAAAGGTAGAGAGGAGGAGGCCTTGAAGCTGTTAGGGGTACTGGTGTAACTTTCTAAAGAGAAGGGCCAACCATAGATTACGCTTTTGGAGTTTCCTAATGTTTAACATATGCTTCTGAGGGCTTAAAAACTTTTACAATAGGAATTGCTACAACTCATATTCTCTTATTTCTTTATATTGTTTACATCGATTATTTTTGTATTATTGAATGTACTTGAAAATCCTTTTATGATTATTTTGGTTCCTCAATTTGTTTGAAGTTAATTAACATTATTTTTAGTTATTTTGGACTATACATAGAGTTTTATATGCATGTTTTAGGTTAATTAAAGCTATATTTAGGTTCACTGTTTGCATATATAATGAAACTTGTCGTTCGTTGTTAATCTAGTTGAATTTCTATGGTACTAAAGCGATGCCTTTTTGTAGAGGCGGCACTTTAACATTTTGAGGCGAGGCCTCTTCGTAGAGGCGGCGCTTCAACATTTTGAGGTGAGGCATAGTTCGCCTCTCTACCATGAGGCGACTCCTCTATACAGAGGTGCCACCTCTGCACAGGGCCAGTGGAAACTTTTGGTGTGACATATTGTGGTTCTATGATTTTTATGTTCCTTTTTTGTTATTTTTATTAATCTGCCCTTATATTGTTATATATTGTTTCTGCCAACTTTATATTTGGTTAGACTTGGTTGCTATTAGGATTAATATTATCTTGTTATTATTATTCTGCATTCTAAATCTTTCTTTTATAGGTTTCATTATTGAAGAGCTGGGTGTTAAAATTTAGTTATTTCCGAAAGGAAAACTTAGTGAAAGCAATTTAATTATTGCAAATTGCGGAATTTATTTTAGGATTTATTTTGCTTTCTCTAATTTAATTTCAATTATTGTATGTATCAAATGGGTTGTAATCTTTTCTCCTCCCTCTATTTCTTTATATGTACTTTTTATTCTATTCAATTTTGTATTAATTATTGATGATGGATTAAATCTAATTGCATGCAAAATGGGATAATTAATCAACTTGGACTTAATTGTAAAAAATTGTAATGCATTTGGAGGCAATTGTAATTTGCATGTTAATAAAGAAAAAATTAAATAATTAAAAATAATAAAACATAAAACATAAACGGAGGCCGATCGCAAGGTCGGGTGGGCATTCCAAAAGCTCATACCTAATTTTCGGACACAATCTCTGAAGACGGCTGCTGGGCTCCCTCCGTGGGATCCAGTTACGGTATAAGTGTCCCGAATCTCACTCGTCTGGTGATTCCATTCTCTGATCTAGGCCCAAAAGGCTCATGATTGTATTCCTAGTGGGCCCCTAAACCTTACACAGTGTCGTGGTCATCAAACACTTTGGCATGCGTTGAACCCCACTACCTACAGTGGCGATTCCACTAGGGATAGAGAAACTGATTCCAGTGTTTCATGTTTTATTATTTTTAATTATTTAGTTATTTCTTCTATATTCATAACACTTTTCTCACATATTGTGCACTTAGTCCCGAATATCCCAACGGTAGTTATTACTCTACTGCCTGCGTTTAATTTAAATATAGTGGTAGAGTATATAACTATTGTCACTCATAGTAGAGTATAATTGATTATGTCATTTGAATCCTTGAGTGGGGAGATGGAAAGACAGTATGAAACTGTGAGAGCCTTTGACCTCATCCAAGACTTAGTTCATATAGTGGCTTAGCAGCATTCCCTAGGTTCTTCCTAAAATGGATGTGTTTGATGCCATATAGTAGTCTTATTTATAAAACTCGAGCCCATTAATGATAGACTATTTTAGTTTGGGCCCTACCTCCTATTATAGCCTGTTATATCAGACTTTAGTTTTATTTATAAGATTTGCTACTTGTTTATTATCACCGTCTTGAGAGATTTGTATGAACATCCGATTTTACAATTCTCTAATGATAATCAAAACCCAGACCAAAAATTCTAGGACAAGGAACTCACCATTGAATGCATGTCTAGAAAGAATAACGTTAGGAGGCACCACTTTTGAGACAAACTTATGTTTGTCTATGTTATTTGTAAATAGTCTTTCTTTTGTAAATAAATAATATACCCTAAAAAATATAAAGTCACTTGCATATCATGTATACACATCATGCATATTTCTAACCCATTATTTTACAGATATAGATCCTTTATGCTCTATTTGGACATGAATCCAAGAAGGTTGCTTAGTTAGAGCCACACTTCAATCAGTTGCAATAATGTCAAACTTTGATCTAGAGGCATTCAAGAAACAACTGAAAGAGGAGATGGCAGCTGAAACTCAAAATTTAATAAGAGAAATTATGGGAGAAATGATGAAAATGGCTAGATAAAAACATTCCATTAATTTGGATGCCGAGACCACTGCTAAACCCAGGGATAGGGATGACGACAACTTAGAGATTGTGCTTGCCGTTCCAACTGGCAGACCGGAGTTTCACCCTACTGATGATGTTGAAAAATTGAGCTAGGTAAAGGAAATGGTCAAAATGGTATCACAGATGCAATTGATGATAAAAGAGAAAGGGATGGACACTTCTCTAGATTATAGTGATTTAGATTTGGGTGATGAAGACCCGTTGCCCAATAAGTTTAATTTTCTTGACATGAAGAAGTATTCTGGCACCGAGGACCCCCATTTGCACCTGAAATAGTACATAACTTACATAAAGGCAACTGGGTTAACTAAGGCTCAAATTGTCAAGCAGTTTCTGATGTTATTTGAAGGGGCACCAATCCGCTAAAACTATTCTTTAGAGCCACATGTACAAACTGATTGAAAGAGTTGTGTGCAGTATTTGTGAAGCAATATGGGTTGAATTCCTAACTTGAAGTGTCATTGAGGGATCTTCAAAATACTAGCAGAAGTTCAATGAAACTTTCACTAATTACTTGACTAGATGGTGGGGTAAGCTGGCACAGATGATACACCGCCTTGTAGAAGCTGATCAACTATTCATAGCTATTGAAGGTCTGCTCTACCATTTACTAAGAAGCTTAAGGAATTGGGAATTTGAAATTTTAAGTAATTGTACAGGTTCGGGGTTCAAAAAGAAGCAGACTTGGCACAAGAAAGGAAGCTATTTAGAGGTAGGTCTGGGGGTAAAGATGCAGCTGGTAGCAGTGTGTAGATTAATGCTATTGGACAACCTAAGAAATTCTCCAATCTAAGCAGACCCCTTTCTAAAGTCCTTGAAAAGCTGATTGAAAAGAAACTACTCCAACCCTTACCACCCAAAACACCACCCTTCAATGCTAACCCAAAACTGTACTGTAAATATCACTAAGTTATTGGCCATGACACTAACCAATGTATCAGACTTAAACACAAAATTCAAGACCTTTTCGATTCTAGTAAAATTATTGACCAAGAAACCTAACACTTAGAAAAATCCATTACTAAATTATCGAAATATTCCACCTCCCAATCACCAAGTCCTGATGATCAGCATTGGCCTAATAGAAGAGTAAGTGTTAAACTCTTTTATTAATCTTATACCTACCCAACCCAAAACTCGCTAAGAAAGGGGTCTGAAAAGCATTGAAAAAGAGAAATGGGAGCTGGTTGAATTTTCAGTGAACACACTTAACATTTGAACTTCATCAGATTAAGAAAGGGCATAGAAAGTGGACATGTGGGAAAGTGGAGACGAGGAAGAAGTCAGGCGACTAACACCCTCTGAGCAAAAGAAAGAGAAGAAAAAAATAAGCCAACTAAGAAAGATAAATTTGACTCTGAATCTGAAGCTGAGGATAAAAGTAAGGAAAAAATCAAAAAAAGAGTAACAAAGGAAGCTGAAACTGGCTAGCATTTGGGATCTCTTGATGCGGTCCAGAGTTCATAGGGATGAGATGGTACGAGCCTTGCATGAAAAGAAGATCTCAACTAGTACTACTCTAGAACAAACGGTGCACTCCTTAATGCATAGACCTGAGGGAGCTATTGTTTTTATATATGAAGACTTGCCTTTGGAAGGAAGAGATCATCATAAGGTGCTATTCATCAAAGCTGAAATAAAAGAAAAGATGACTTGTTATATGATGGTGGATAATGGATTTTCAATCAATGTGTGCCCCTTAAAAATTCTGCCCCGGCTAAGGGTAACCGATGCTGACCTGCAGGCTTCAGATGTGATTATAAAGGCATATGATGATACTAAAAGATCTATAGAAGGCACTTTTAGAGCTTTAGGTAAGACTGGACTTATTAAATCCTAGGATACTTTGCATATGATTGACATACCGATAACTTTTGTTGTGTTGCTAAGAAGACCCTGGTTTCATCCATTAGGTGGAGTTCCCTCTACTGTCTACCAGAAGATTAAGTTTTTGCATGAGGGGAAAGTGGTTACCATTGCTGCTGAGACTGAGGCGGCAATTGTAGCTTTGAAATTAGCTCCTAAAGATATTCTCTTGAGTCTAGGCTTCGAAGTTTGCATGCTCTATGAGGATTCCATAGATGAAAAATAGTGAACATCATGAGAGAAATGAACTTCATGCCAAAGCTATGGCTAGGAAAGAATCAGAATGGATCGCCAACGTTTATTGAACTCAAGGTACTGATACTGAGATATAAGATCGGCTACTATAGTGAAAAAGATAGGCCCGATAACAAAGAAAATTGAAAATTATGGGAAAATTTTGTGAAAGAGGATAATTCTCACCCTTATGCTGGCAAGTCCAAACCATTATTCTTGGTTGACAAAGAGATCCCTGGGTTTGAAATATTTACTGCGTACTTCACTGAGATGAAGAAAGGAGAAGAAAAAGCTGCTACACAAGTTCTAAAAGTGATTGAGATAGAAGAGCCGATAGCGGATGAAAAGCCTGAAGAGGAAGAGCAAGATGCTACTACTGAGAAGTCTGCTCCAAAAAAGGATATTGCCACATAAAAGGATGATGCGGATAAGGCTGCTGCTGTAGATCTGGAGATCTTCATCCAAATTTCCATTATTAATGTTTTCTATAATGATTATGATGTTTCTTTAGCTTGACTTTTTCAGACTGATGATTTATTTTATTCTAAGGTTGATGCAATAAAGTTTGATTTTGCTTATTTGTGTGATATTTTTCATAATGGTTATTCTTATTATGATGAGCATTTCATGTATATCTTGACATTAATTATGTGTAAACTGAAACATTTAATTTAGGCATAATTAAAAATCCTAAAAACATATTCATTGCTTTTGACCTTACTTCTAATTAGAGAGAAAAAATAAAAGAAATATTAAGAAAAAGGCAGAAAGTATTTGCTTGGGTTTATAAGGATATGTTGGGGATAAATCGAGATATTGCAGAACACAAAATCCCTACGTATCCTCATATCGGCCAATCAAATAGAAGAAGAGAAGATTGACGCTAGAATGAGTGCTATGATCAAAGAAGAAGTTAAAAAGTATTGGAAGACAAGGTTCCTTAAAGTAGTTAATGACATAAAGTGACTCGCCAATATAGTTCTGGTACCTAAGAAGGATGGAAGGATTAGAATGTGTGTTTATTACCAGAATTTGAATAAGGCATGTCTAAGAGATGACTTCCCATTGTCCCATATAGACACATTAGTGGATAGTGCATGTTTAATTGCAATGTACTTTTTCATGGATGAATTCTCAGGTTATAACTAGATTATAATGGTTGTGGCAGACAAGTTAAAAACATCATTTACAACCAAATGGGGGATCTATTGCTACTTGGTGATGCCGTTTGGGCTAAAAAATGCTAGAGCAATATACCAAAGGATGGCTACTACACTGTTACATGATATGAATCACAAAAAGATTAAAGTGTACATGGATGACATGATAGTCAAGTCTCAGATTAGGGAAGGGCATTTTGAAGCTCTAGACAAGTTCTTAAAAAGAGTTGAAAAGTACAATTTGAGACTGAATCTGAAGAAGTATGCATTTGAGGTAGCCTTAGGTAAATTGCTGGCATATATAGTCAGTCAGAGGGGGGTAGAAGTTGACTCGGATAAAGTGAAAGCTATCAGCAAGATGCCTGCTCCCAAAATAGAGGAAGAAGTGAGAGGATTTATGAGTCATCTATAATACATCAGCTAATTTATAGCTAAGCTGACTACGATATGTAAACCAATCTTTAAGCTGCTCAGGAAGGATCAGCCAGTGGTATGGAATGGCAGATGTTAGCAGGCCTTTGAAACCATCATGAATTACCTAATGAAGCCACATGTATTGCAACCACCGAGACTGGGAAAGCGAGTGATTTTGTACTTGGCCTTAGAAAAAAAACAGTGGGAGAATTATTAGCATAAGAAAATAAAAATGGTGTAGAGCACATGGTGTATTATCTGAGTAAGAAGTTTTTTCCTTACGAAGCTAATTATAATTTGGTGGAGAAGACATGTTTAGCAGTTATTTAGGCAACCAAAAAACTCTGACACTACTTTCAGTCCTACAGAATACAAGTAGTGTCAAAGCATGACTCTCTAAAGTATCTCTAGTAAACCCTTTCTCTCACAAAAAAGTTAGCTCGATGGTTGGTACTGCTCATAGAGTTCGACATTGATTACATGTCAAAGAAAGTGATCAAAGGAAGGGTGGTCGCAGAATTTTTAGCATAAAATCTGGTGGATGCTGATTAGGAATGAGAGTTGGAGTTTCCAAATGAGCATTTGGGGCCAATTGATGCATGTATTTTGATGGAACAATCAATAATAAGGGAGCAAGTATTGGGGTAATCTTAGTCACTCCAGAAAGTGAGATGATTCCAATGACAAAAAGGCTCGAGTTTGAATCAAACAGAACATGAGGCCTACATTTTTAGGTTAGAGGCATTGCACAGTATAGGAGTAGAAGAGGTTACAATACATGGTGACTCAATGATGGTGGTAAACTAAGTTTCCAAATAATAGGAAGTTAGAGAGGATAAGTTAAAGCTATATTGGGATTTCTTAGCTACCATCGCTCTTTCATTCATTCGATGTAGATTTATTCATTTGCCTCGAGAAGATAACTAAGTTGCAAATGCTCTATCTGCTTTAGCTTCAATGTGGGAAAATTGTAAACAAACCACAAATAAGCCTCTTATCTTAGTAAGGTCAAGAGCTCTATGTTATGAAGAAATAAGGGTGATGCTGGTGGAGTCTAGTGAAAAATAATGATTTTACGTTCTGCAGAGATACTTAAAAATGAACCAATTTCCTGAGGATGCAGACATAAAGGAAATGATGTCCTTGAGGATGTTGTTAAGATAGTTCATCAGCCATAATAGGATGTTGTATAAGAGGATGCTAACTAAGGTACATTTAAGATATGTGGACAAAAAGAAAGCTAAAAAGATCATAAAAATGGTACACACAAGTGTTTGTGGGCCTCATATAAATGGAACGGTATTGGTTAAGAAGATAACTTGACAAGGATATTTTTGGATAATGATAGAGTCGGACTGTGTGAAGTTTGTAAAGAAGTGTTATAACTATTAGGCTTATGGGGATGTTAGCCATTTGCCTTCGATGGAACTTCAGGGAATGACATCCCTATGGCCTTTTGCAGCTTGAGCAATTGTCATAATGGGAGAAATAAGGTTGATCGCATATAATGGACACTGATATGTCATTGTAGTAATCGATTACTTCTCCAAGTAGATTGAGGCAGAGTCATATACTTCAGTTGGATTGAAACATATGGCAAGATTTATAGAAAAGAACATAATCTGTAGATAGGGCTTGCTGCATCATGTTGTCACTGATCATGGGGTTCAGTTTCAGTTAGAAACTGCTGCATTACTCAGCTATTATAAAATAGAGAATCACCGGTTATCCCGTACCAACCTCAAGCCAATGGCACAGTCGAAGCTAAAAATAAAAATATTAAGCAGATCTTGGCAAAGATGATGGAGAATTATAGGAATCGGGCCAATTATTTACAATATGCATTGTGGGAATACAGAATAACTGTAAGAAAGTCTACTGGGATCACACCTTATTCATTAGTATTTGGATGTGAAGTGGTACTACCAATCGAGGTGAAAATTCAATCTTTGAGGGTTTTGTTATAAACAAATATTCCAGAATATCAATGGGTTGAGAGTAGATTAGCACAGTTGACACTATTAGATGAGAAGAGGTTAAAAGCTACGTATCACTCACAATTGTATCAGAAGAAGATAGCTAGAGCTTACAACAAAAAGATTAAGCCGGGGAAGATAAAAGAAGGCAACTTGGTATTAAAGCATACAAAGCCAATCCTTACTGATCTGAGGGGAATGTTTAAACCGAATTGGGAAGGGACTTGCTTGGTGAGGAAAGTTTTCTTGAAAGGTGTAACTATTTTATCAAATTTAGAAAGAAACGAGTTTAGGGAACCCATCAATATAGATAAGCTCAAGAAATGCTTTTTGTTCAAGAAATGCTTTCTGTAAGGTCTCGCTAGGGAGAAAACTTCAAAAAGAGGATGTCTAGGCAAAAATTAGAGATGAAAAAAAAAAGAAAAAAAGAAGAAAAAATCCTGCTAGGTTGAAAACTCCGTAAAAAGGGGTGACTTAAGTAAAAATTAAGGATAAATAAAAAGAGAGAAAATAAAATAGTTGGCTGAAAAACTTGTAAGGGCAAGCCATCAACAACAGGAGAAATGTCAGGAGCAATTTATATATGCAAATGTGCTTAAAATAAATGAATTGAATTATTTTTTATTTTTGTCAAATATTATATAAAATGTTTATTATTATTAGACTAACCAAAAGGAAAAAAATCCAATAAGCTAGGCTAAATCCGACTGAGCTGCTAAAGCTGAAGAATAAAATAGATCTAATATATATTCCTTTTGTTCTTTCTTAACTCCTGAACACTAGCTCTATAAAGCTCTCTAGTCTTTTGATTCCTAATAAACTTATCTTTTTCTATTTACTGCAATTGCATCCAGCTCTTGTAATTATCATTTGTAGTAATATCCCCTTCATGTGATATGCCTCGTCGAATGGTGCGATGTGGCCAAGTTATTGACAGATTTTCCAAAAAATTATGAGTCAAAGGCCCAGGCTGAAATCTATGAGTAGGCTCCACAACCATCGACTTATCCCTATATTGGCAACATAGACGGTCTGGGTAATAAAAAGAGCAGTAATGAAGACTGGCTAGGGTAATAAAAGTCACAGTCACTAGAGGTTAAAACTAATTAGAATTAAGCATACAGATAAAGAGTAATCATACGAGGCTAGTAAACCTCTTTACGATTGACGGACACAATAGCTTTCAGGAATGAATCTAGGATGATCCCATCTTTAGATTCATGCTCAAGAAAAGATTGAGGAGGTATGTTGAATAACCGGGCCATTTGTTACTGTATGGCCTTTGAATCTAGTTTACCAAATTGGGGAACTACCATTTGCTTGGATGAATCATCTGGGTAATCTAGGATTGCCCCGAATTCTTTAGGCATAGGGCAAATCTCAAAATTTTTGAAGCGGAAAACATGGTTCTTGGGATCCCAAAATTGAGCCACAGTATGTAAAAAGGGGTAATTGATTTTGCATAGGTGAAGGGATCGGAAATCAAAAAGGTGGAAAGGGTTCAAATTTAACCAATCTTCCCCATCCATGCTCTACAAAATAAGGTGAAGCATCTTCAGATTATGTTCTATTATCTTTTGGAGGCTCTTTTAGGGTTTTAGGTCGTATGTTATGATAGAGGTTGAATAATTAGGTTTTTATAAAAAATTAGGAAGAATTAAAAGTGAAATCACACAGAAGTTCCTTGTTAAGGCACCGCCTCAGAAAGCAAAGGCAAAAAGAGCATCACCTTAGCCCACTAAGGCGACCTTAGTACCCAGTTTAAGGCATGAGAATGGTGTTTGTTGAAGGAAAATAGTAGATAATTGGGCATAAATGATTGTGGTACTAAATAACATTATAGAAATAAAAGCTTATCAGAAGAAAAAGTAGGAAAAGTGCATCATTATCATAAATCCGAAAAATGTGAATCCAATGTCAATACAATGTAAAGTTTAAAAAAAGAAGAATAATGTTTGCCTACATCCTAATATTATGGACCTAACTAGAGCCTAATCTGCTACTCATCATTCGTCTCATTATTGTTATCATCCTCTCCCTCCTCAATGTCACCATCTCCATCCTTGCCGCCCTCCTCACCATTATCCTCCTCCTAATTATCGTCCATCTGAGCACCGCTACCCTCCTGACCGCTAGTATCGGGGTTAGCAGCTGTCTCATCCTCATCATCATTATCATCATCACCCTCTATATGAAAAACATCAAGCTGGTAGTGAAGCATTCTAATTTGTGCCTCTAGACTCGCACAGTGGGTCTGTCCAAATAAAAAAAATCAAGTAAGCATAAATCATACATGCATGCATATATAAGAATAATAATGAATACCTTCCATTACTATGTGACGGATAACACAAAATCCCAGTTGGCCTCCACCAACCTATACAGCTTCTCACCCTGCTCTTTAGGAGTCTATGCATATATATATATATATATATATATATATATATATATATATATATATTGGTTTAGCCTTGACATTTTTTTCAGAAAAGTAAAAAGAATGTCAATAAGACTCATGTGGGTAGCTGCAAGAGAAGCACACATAGGTGCCAAGCTGTCATCTAAAGACATGAATTAGTGGGACATCTCGCTGGAAGGAGCCCAGAATCTCATAAGTAGGTCTAACGTGTATGAGAAGGATCCAACAAGGAACTACATACCCGAGCTAGAGGCTGACTGAGCTCGTGAAGTACTTGAAACCCTCTAGGGCTACTGAGCATCAAGACTAGGAGCTGCACGAGCTTAGGAAGTACTAGGACCAGCATTGGCGATAGTAGAACCAACATATGCTCACTGAATAGGCCGATCGAACCCTAGGACCGACTCCTCTAACAAGAAACTACAAAAAAGGAAGTTAAAAAAATTCAGCAGAGATCAAATAAAGCAATAAAAAAGAATTCAAGGCATACCTGTGAGATGATACTAGGTATGGGGACTGCTGCAATAAAGAGGCCTGCAAGTAGACGATCACTGATCTTCCATCTAAGGGATTGCTCTAAGTCAATACCCAATACCCATAAGTTGATGGGTCCAGAACATGTAAGGAGGAGGGGACACGGGTACTTATCTCTGATTAAGTCCTAAATACCAATCCTAAATGCACTCACCAAGATACCACATCCGGTAGAAGGGACCTCAGAGTATATCTCTCTTAGCAGCTAAAGGGCCAAAAGAACTATGGTTACAGACCAGCCAGCTCGAGGACCCAACAAATCAGCCTCAACCTAATAAAAAAGAAAAATGATATAAAACTCTAAGCGTAACAATAAATTACTAATCAATTTATTTTCTTTCTTGTAGGCATACCTCATCCTAAGCTAGAGTGTTGAGATGAGCACGATGAACGTGGACACTTGCTAGATCGCACCTCATAGTCCTGCTCATACCCCATCTACCTAACACCGGGAAAGCCCTAGCACCTATAGGCATAACTCCTCAGATCAATCCAAGCTCGAGCCCTCAAACCTATAAAATTCATAATTTCAGGATGCAGGGTATAATAATCAAGAAGCTGAAAAGATAGGGAAAGAAGAAAAGTACTTGAGTAGCATGCCAAAACCCACAGAACCTTTTGGCCCCATGAACGAACCCATCCATACTCCAATAAAAATATGCCAGAGCCACTAATCCTTAATCAATAGAAGAAAAAAAGTTCAAATCCTATAGCGGCATTAGAAACATCATGTCGATGGAGCTCACGATATCACAGAATAAGATAGTGCCCAATAAGTAAAAAAAAGAAGGCCCAAACTAGCTGATTAATCTGCCTGAGCATGGTAATAGTGTTCGGTCAAATAACGGCATAATGCATGAAGACAGAGTCGACTTTAATGGTATGAGTTCCCTTTAAGAGTGGAACCATACTAAGCAACCTCTCGATGTATGCCATGTGAGTTAAGGACATCACCTCTAAGCTCCTGTCAAATAGGATTAGGTCACCTGCACATGAAATCCCAGTGATCACAGTGAAGGAGACTGGATCCAAAGTAAGCTCCCTGCACGGTAAGTGGAAAGTATGCATAGATACTATCCAATGCTCCATCAAAGCATATAGCCCATGGTAGTCATTCCGGCCACTAACAGTGGGAAGGGACATAATGAATGGATCAAAGTCGATGTCTTGTATCCTAGCATGGATATCCTCTATGAATGTACTATATCACTCACGAGCTCTAGTGGCATTCCCCGCACCCTTCACAGCATGCACATCAAACTGTAGGGAGTAATTAGGGGGCTAAACATTTAATTGTAAAGAAAAATATATCATTTTTTTGGGCTTGGACTATAGAGGCGGCGCCTCTACACTGTAAAGGCAATATGTTACCATAGAGGCGATTCCTCTACAGAGTTAAGGTGTCGCCTTAACAATGCCTCAGCTGATGTTAAAGTGTCACCTTAGAATCGCTAAGGTCAAGTCCATCATATTAGAATTCATAAAAAATTTAAATCTCTAACAATTCTTCTACAATTTCTCAATAAATCAGGCATGCATGTCATGTAATCTAACTAACTCAGTATAAATTTTATAGGAAAAGATCAAAAACATTGACTAACCTCTCAAGTAGAAAGTGAATAAAAGTACGTGTCTAAAGAAGGCGTGAGAGAGAACTCAAAGCCCATAATCAGACCCAATGAATGAGTTGCCAAACCTCTGGAGGAATGACAGGCCAAGCCAGAGCAGGTGGTGTGCGGTCTGGATCCATCGCAGAATAGAGAAAAGAGAAGAAATGGTGAAGAGAAGGGAGAAAGGTGTGAATTTTGAATAAAAATATGTTAGAAAATAAGTTTAAATAACATTCATGGCAAATTACCATTTTGGTCCCTAAAGTCAAATCTCTTTTTAATACTTTAAGTTTTTTAGTATTCTTAAAATTATTAATCTTTAAAATTTAAAGTGTATTTTAAAGTAATTTGCAGGTAACGACGAACTTGGATACAGAGCATCCAAAAATTAGACCTCTCGAGTTGAACCTCAAGGATAACGGCATAGAATGAAGCAGAACCTCTTAATTTTAAACATCAAGGTACATGATAAAAAGAATTAGATAAAATCTCTTGAGTTGTATTCCGAGGATGACGTTGTAAAAAAGGGGGAACCTATTAAATTTGAACTTCAAGAAGACAATACAAGAATTAGATGGCTAGACAATAAACTGGAGATTAAAGAATATCCTTTGATTATTTCTTGCATTCATATTTTTTTGAAAAACCAATTTTTTAGAAAATTATAAATAGTTTTCCAAAAACCAAGAGGATAAACTATTGGCGCATGATTTAGCTTGGCTCGTGAGCAAAAGTTCGATGATGAAAAATTGATAAAACGAGCCCGAGAGTGTGAAATATGGTCCCTGGCCTTTCTAAAGAAAGCTCACGGCCCATTCAGCCCAACCAGTATTAAAGCCCAGTTAGCATTAAGGCCCATGAAGCCTAGCTAAAGAAAAACCATAGAGGCACTGCCTTATCACTGAGGCGACGCCTCTATAGGTAGCAACCCTATAGAAGCACCACCTCTTCACTCAGGCGGTGCCTTAGTACATTTTATTTTGAAAAAAATAATGTTAACTTTTGAAAGTGGCATAAATCTCTCAATTCCAACAACCTATAAACCACATTCTTCCGAAACATGATTACAGAGGCTGGAGGTGGAGGAAAAAAAGGGCAGAGAGAGAGAGAGAAAGAGAGAGAGGAGGGGAGGATAATAGAAAGAAAATATCATAAAGGAAAAGTGGGAGACTTCTAGAGGCTTTCTGGGACTAAAATAAGAGCGCAGAGAGAAAAAAGAGGTAGAAAAAGTAGAAAAAAGGGGGGAAATGTAGAAAAAGAAAGAAAAAGCCAAAGAGAAAGAGGCCTTGAAGTTTTTAGGGGTACTAGCGTGACTTTTTGAAGAGAAGGGCTAACCATAGATTACGCTTTTGGAGTTTCTCAACGTTCAACATATGCTTTTGAGGGCTAACAATCTTTTATAATAGGAATTGCTAAAACTCATGTTCTCTTATTTCTTTATTTTGTTTACATCGATTCTTTTTGTATGATTGAGTGCACTTGAAAATCCTCTTATGATTTTTCTGGTTCCTTAATTTGTTTGAAGTTAATTAACAATTTATTTTAAGTTATTTTAGATTACACATAGAGTTGTATATCCATGTCTCAGGTTAATTAAAACTGTATTTGAGTTCACTATTTGCATATATAATAGAACTTGTTGTTCGTTGTCAATCTAGCTGAATTTCTATGGTACTGAGGCGCCAACTCTTCGTAGAGGCGACACCTCAGCATTTTGAGGTGAGGCATAGTTCGCCTCTCTACCATGAGGTGATGCCTCTATACAGAGGCGCTACCTCTGCGGGGCCAGGGGAAACTTTTGGAGCAACAGATTGTGGTTCTATGCTTTTTCTGTTCCTTTTTTGTTATTTTTATTGATATGCCCTTATATTGTTATATGTTGTTTTTGCCAACTTTACATTTGATTAGACTTGGTTGCTATTAGAATTAATATTATCTTTCATGTTATTATTATTATGCATTCTAACTCTTTCTTTTGTAGGTTTTATTATTGAAGAGCTGGGTGTTAAAATTTAGTTGTTTCCGAATGGAAAACTTAGCAAAAGCAAGTTAATTATTGCAAATTGCGGAATTTGATTTAGGATTTATTTGGTTTTCTCCGATTTAATTTCAATTATTGTGTGTATGAAAGGGGTTGTAATTTTTTCTCCTCCCTCCATTTTTTTGTATGTGTTTTTTATTGTATTTAATTTTGTGTTAATTGTTGATGTGTGTTGTGGATTAAATCTAATTGCATGTAAAATGGAATAATTAATCAACTTGGACTTAATTGTAAAAAATTGTAATACATTAGGAGGCAATTGTAATTTTTATGTTAATAAAGAAATAATTAAATAATTAAAAATAATAAAACATGAAATACAAACGGAGACCGATCGCAATATCGGGTAGGCATTCCAAAAGTCCATACCCAGTTTCCGAACCCAATCTTTGAAGAGGGCTGCTGGACTCCCTCTGTGGGATCCAGTTGCTGCATAAGTGTTCCAGATCTCACTTGGGTGACGACTCCATTATTCGATCTAGGCCCAAAAGGCTCGTAATTGTATTCCTAGTGGATCATGAGCCCACATAGTGTTGTGGTCGCCAAACACTTAGGCGTGCGCTGAATCTCGCCGCCTACCATTAGTAACATAAATCTTTGTATTATATATATATATATATAATAAAAAAATATTTTTTTATAAAATAAAATTATAGAAAATTGGTTAAACTATTAACAAATCATTGATATTTTTTTTTCATGTTATCACTTATAATTAATTTTATTAACTTGTTATTCTTTTTGATATGATAAAATAGGATATTGATTTATTATAAAAATTATAAGTAAGAAAATGAAACCAAGATAATTTTTTGCATTTTTTCTTAAAAATTAAAAAAATAATTTGACTAAAATATTCTTTGCCACATTGTCATTTTTACAATGTTAGACCATTCGTCTTTTTTCGGTGAATTCTAAAAATTTAAATTTAAAGTAAAAATTAAAATAAAAATGAAAATATATATTTAGTCAAAATATTAAAAAAGCACTTTGAAAATAAACTATCGTCAAGAAGAAATTCCCCTTCCCTAGTATGACAAAAAAAAAAAAAACAAAAAAAAAATGTATGTACTATTTAAACAAAAAAAATATTGGTTAGTTATTTTTGAAAAAGCAGTTTCTAATATTGGTTAGTTTTTTTTTAAAAAAAAAAAAACAGTTTTCTTAATTATAAGAGAAAATAAGAGAAAAAAAAAAAGAAAAGAAAACATACGAATTCTGAACCGTCGGATTTCAAACCCCGCTCCGAACTGTACATCTATACGGTCAAACTTATATCTTTCTCTCTTCACAAAACATCGGAAGAGAGAGAGTTAAAAAAAAAATAAGCAGCCAACGAAGAAAAGCACTTCTTTTTGAAAGAGAGAGAGAAAGGAAGCTGTTTGGTTCCCCGGAATCTATCTTTTTCTTTCCCTCTCAGACTTTCTGAAAA
Organism: Macaranga tanarius; assembly: GCA_949673435.1. Taxonomy (NCBI): domain Eukaryota; kingdom Viridiplantae; phylum Streptophyta; class Magnoliopsida; order Malpighiales; family Euphorbiaceae; genus Macaranga; species Macaranga tanarius. Next base: position 28,495 of record CATIWO010164687.1, read on the forward strand.
TTTATCGAGAAAATACAGGCAAAAATATTAAAAGAACAGTCCAGAAAGGGCCGGAATTTTTTTTAGAGAAATAGTACTTGTTTTTGTTAAAGTTTGAATTTTGATAAATATGGAGTTGGATAGTATTGAGTGTGTATCATCTTCAGATGGTTTAGATGAGGATGAGATCAGTAACCACAATTTGCATCATAATCATCATCATCATCATCATCCTCATCAATTCTCTTCATCAAAGCCTCACAATGCCACAGCCAATAACAACAATAATAACATTAGCAATGTTGTGGGTCCAACAGCGATCGCTCCTGCCACCAGTGTTCATGAGTTGCTTGAATGTCCTGTTTGTACTAATTCTATGTACCCACCTATCCATCAGGTATTGTTATTATGTACTTGTATTTTTTATTTGGTATTGTTGAATTTAATGGGTGTGTGATGGACATTAGTATATCTGGATAATTGGGTTTTTGTAATATATGACTGATGATCATCTCATATGCATGTTTATGTACTTGGATTGTTAATCTGTTGTTTTGTAGCTGATTTTTTGGATGCATTCTGTTGATTGATTGAATTTGAGAACAGGGTTTCTTTTTTTTATTATTATTTTTTTATGTTCTTCTTTTTTTCAATGATTGATAAGACAGTATGTTCAATGGATTATACAATTTGTTACAGATATGAGATTTTGGGACTTGGTATATTTATGAAAGAGAGGGAATCAGATTGTGAGTTACACATCCTGTAGTTTTGCCAATTGTGCTGCCCTTATGAAGTATTGGACTGTGGAGAACTAGGGGAGTTGCGATGAACCAGGATGCCTGTTATTATAGTCAAGGGTTATGCATGGTTATGCTTGATATTAAGTTAGAAGTTTGAGTGTTTTTTTCTCATAGATAATCATGCAGTACATTCCAGATATGATGTCTGTATTTGATTATCAGTTTAACTATTAATTTATATTTATATTCCATGTGCTGATTATTTTGAGGGAAGAATCAGAAACAGCAAAGGAAACTTTGAAATTGGTTTGTTTACTTGACTATACTATGATTACTGGTGGATTTATAAACTCTAAATTAAAAACAACCAAAATGATATTGGCAAATGCAGTACAGACTTTATAGCAAAGGAGGATCATGCTTCACTGTTTTTTTTTTCTTCTATTGGAAAGCTCCTAGTTTCTTTAACGCTAATGAAGATTATAAAGACATTTTTTTTGCCTCCTCCAGCTCATCTGCTGGTATATATACTCAATCTTTCCTTCTTCATTTGACTTGTATCCATTTATTTAAGTCATGGATTCCTCATGAATTTATATGCCATCATCTGTAGATTGACTGCATTGCTGTTTCTACTGGGACGTGTCCTCTATATGGTTTGAAACAAATTATACATCATTAGTTAGACTCTGTTAGTTAGACAAGTGTGAACTGTGAGTATTTCAATGTCTCAAGCACTCTTAAAACTGATGGAGACCATTCATCCCTGCAATATTCTTTGCCCATCTGGCAATGGAGTAATGTTTTTCAAATATTAATGTCATTCTATCAGTCTTATTGTTTCAATAATGAAGATAATATTTCAAATAGTAAAGGGATATATCTTCCACAGAATGCGGACTTTCATTTTTATCTGCACTATCAGAAAGTCATGTCCTTGACAGTTTTCTTTGCACTAGGCATGCTTGTTAAATTTGCGATGCTCTCTTGTTGAGTCTTTTGCTTATACCATTTTGCTCAAGGCTTCAAGCAATATAGCTCATCTGTCTTTCTGATTTTAAAGAGCATGGTAGTAGGGAGATTAAGATCGATTGATATTTTATTGCAGTGGATTGTTTTGAATATTAGGTTATCACACTTGCTTTTTCATGAATGACTGCTCACCTTTGCATATGCATATCTTATTGTATGCCTGCAAAAATAGTAAAATTCTTCCTGTTAAGTTTTGAGAGGATGCAAATGTTATGAGTTGACTAAAGCATGTCTATATATGTACTTGCGCTAGAGTCTGCGTTTAAATGCTTTGCTTCTTTGCAGTGTCATAATGGACACACACTGTGTTCCACCTGTAAAACAAGGGTACACAACAGGTGTCCTACATGTAGACAAGAGCTTGGAGATATTAGGTGTTTAGCATTGGAGAAGGTGGCTGAGTCACTTGAATTGCCCTGCAAATATTACAACTTGGGGTGCCCGGAGATATTTCCATATTACAGTAAACTCAAGCATGAGACAATTTGCAATTTCAGGCCATATAATTGTCCTTATGCTGGATCAGAATGCTTGATTGTTGGAGATATTCCTTTCCTAGTTGCCCATTTGAGGGACGATCACAAGGTGGACATGCACACTGGATGTACTTTCAACCATCGTTATGTGAAGTCAAATCCCCGTGAGGTGGAGAATGCGACTTGGATGTTAACGGTAATTTTAGCATTGCTTTTTTAGATTCTGTAAATGTTCTTTTTCTGAAGCAAAGAATAGTATTGTGATGTGCCATACATATGTGTGATGATCAAATGTCGTGTTTAAATTTGATCAGTTGTTCAAGGCATTATTGCAAAATTTACCTGAGGCTTCATATAACTATCACTGGATTCTCTCTTATTTTAGATACATTAGTTTCTATGTCTTTCTAATGGGGCAATGCTTTGGTCCATGAGGAACGAAATTATGGATTCTATCATAGATCAGTCTGTCTTATATAATTTAACCAGAATTTAGCACTCAAGTTAAAATTTTCACTGTAGTTTAGTTTCTGAGTTTCAATTCTAATAAAAATCCTTAGTATGGCTGCCAATAATTTATAATTCATAACTTATATTACATGATTTTGAAACTGGAAGGATACAAACTTTTTTTGTTCAAACCTAGGGGATGGCACAATAATCCCAAGTATTATTTGCCGAATTAGGTGATCATGACATTTCAATTTGTGAATGGTGGTGCTTTTTGTAGTCACTTCGAATATTCCCATGGAGGATCTATTTTCTGATAAGCGAATTCTAGAGTGGGTTTGTTTTTTTTGGTACAACGGAAATTACAGTGGGTTTGTTTTTTGCAAAGTAAATTTTACATTTCAAATAAATCACCATTGGATGTGTAAAATAATCTCATTCAATGATGATGGAAGCAAAGTAGAAACAAAGTAAAGAAAAAATAAAGTTATTGTAGAAATGCACCTTCTTCGATATATCCCTAAACACGTTGGTATGATCAAGTGCATATATGTTCAAATTGCTTATATGGACTCAACTTGGCGGAAGTATGTGGTTTGGTACTGGTTAGGAGTCCATTGCAAAATGAAAGTGTTGAAACACAGTGCCTTTGATATGGATAAACAACCATGAATCACTGTATCATTTATGGTTTATTTATTTATTCATTTTTTATCAGTATGATTACTCTTCTTGATATTGTTCTCAATACCTGAATCCTGGTTATTTGCTTGCTATTTTATCAGGTCTTCCATTGTTTTGGTCAATATTTCTGCCTTCACTTTGAAGCCTTTCAGCTTGGCATGGCACCTGTTTACATGGCATTCCTCCGTTTCATGGGGGATGAGACAGAGGCACGCAATTATAGTTACAGCCTCGAGGTTGGGGCAAATGGCAGGAAGCTTATTTGGGAGGGTACACCAAGAAGTATCCGAGATAGCCACCGGAAAGTAAGGGATAGTCATGATGGTCTTATCATTCAAAGAAATATGGCACTTTTCTTCTCTGGAGGGGACAGGAAGGAACTGAAGCTTAGAGTTACTGGGAGAATATGGAAGGAACAACAAAATTCAGAAGCTGGTGTGTGCATACCAAACCTCTGTAGCTAAAGCAAGTGATTTTGACAACATCTTTCAGATTTGTGTGTGGAACGGTTTATGTGTTGTATGTATCTCACTCATCCTCTGTCCTGGTATGCTGTGATGGATGGAAATGTTTTCACAGTTTCTCCAACTTGTATGATAAGCAGCTTTTTTTTTTTTTCTTTGTTCTTTCCTTCATTACGTGTGAATAGGCTTTCAAATTAAAGACTAAAGAGAGATTAAGCCAATATCTGGAGTATGTGCTCTACATAAAAATGCTTCTTTTAAATGATAATGTAAGTGCTATTTAAGAGCCTTTTAGTACACATATATATGTATCTATACAAATAAAAATAAAAACCAAATTAATTCTTATATAGGTGTTCTGATAAACTAACTAATACTAAACCCCCAAAAAACAATTAGGTCAATCATTCAATTTACATGCAATTCACTTCATTTACAACCATCAATCACGATTGAAATAATTAAAGTACATACAAAGAAAAGAGGGAGGTGAAAGAGTTACAATCCGTCACACGCACAATAAAAAATGAAACAGAACTAAACTACAATTGAAACTAAAAAGGCAGTAAGCCACAGGTTAGTAAACATGTATGCTTGCAAATAAACTATATATTAGCTTGCCCCTAAAGGAAGAAAAGACCTACAAAAAAAGAAAAAAAGTCAGCAACAAAAACAAAGACGAATTAGAAAACAATCCAAATATATCCTAATCAGCACTGAACACAACAGATGCATTTTGGAACACAATTAAGATCATAAAACATCAATAAAAGTGAATAAAATGCAATCTGCCACACGGCCCACACCAAGACTCTTCCTGGCCACGCAGAGGTGGCGCCTCACCATAATGAGGTGAGGCTTTGATCGCCTTCGGGTGTTAAGGCATCGCCTCAACAACCTTTGACGCTGAACAGTGCATACAAAAAAAGTTACGATCTAAGGCCATCTCCAACCACAAACACCAAAATGCAGTAAGTTTTACATCAAAATGCGTTTTCTACAGTAATTTTTCTCCAACCAATCACACCATTTTTTACACCAAAAAAAATATTCTAAGCATATTCTTTTATATATATCAAT
>CATIWO010164724.1:0-15105 GCA_949673435.1 Macaranga tanarius
TGTGGCATGCTTAATGGATCCTTAGCTTTATCTTTGACTTCAACTTTGGATTCCTTGCTCTCCTCTCCATCAAGCCCATCCAAGCTATCACCAATGCAAATGCCACCACCATCTTTAAGCTTGGTCACGTCCATATCAGTAGGTGAGGAAAGTTGTAAATTCAATATCTATCAAGGTGTGAAACATTCTTCTGAAAGTGACTTATGCTTTATAGTTGATGTTTTAGATGAATGTGTGATTAAAGTCCAATGAAGGAGGTTGGCAAATTATGATGAATTGGAGTATATTGAGAAGTGTATGCAGGTAAAAATCTCCTAAGATGAAGATTATCTTAAACACCAAACTTTTTTTCCCAAATCTAATTACCAAACACTGAACCAACACTACCATCAACCATAAAACCACCGAATTTAGATTTGAAACCCTTACCTCAATATTTAAGGTATACTTTTCTTAGAGAGAACCAAACTTTACCCGTAATTTTATCCTCTAAACTCACCCAAGACCAAGAAGAATTTCTTATGAGGATGCTTAAGAGGAAAATAATAGCAATTGGTTGGCAAATTTCAGGATATAAGAGGGATAAGTCCATTTTATTGCATGCACAAAATTCTAATGGAAGACAGTTATAAGCCAACCATTGAAAGGTAAAGAAGGCTCAATCCAAACATGCAAGAAGTGGTAAAGAAAGAGGTGGTCAAGCTATTAAATGCACCCGATCTCAGACAGTTCATAGGTAAGTCCTATCCAGTGTGTCCCAAAGAAAGGAGGAATGATGGTGGTGGAAAAGTAAGAAGGTAAGCAGATCTCTACAAGAGTAGTAACTGGATGGAGAGTGTGCATTGACTACAGGAAGCTGAATTCAGCCACTAGAAAGGATTACTTTCCACTACCATTTATTGATTAAATGTTGGAGAGGATAGCAGGACATGCCTTTTACTATTTCTTAGATGGTTATTCGGGCTATAATCAAATTGCAATGGCTCTAGAAGATCAAGATAAAATAATATTCACATGTCCCTATAGCACATTTGCTTATAAAAGGATGCCATTTGGATTGTGTAATGCTCCAGTAACCTTCCAAAGGTGCATGATGGCCATATTCTCATACTTGGTGGAAGAATATGGATGTGTTCATGGATGACTTCTCAGTCTATGGGAACTCATTTAAAGGATGTTTGGAGAATTTGGAGCAAGTTCTAACTAGGTGTGAAGAGACCAATTTGGTACTAAATTAGGAGAAGTGTCATTTTATGGTAGACGAAGGAATTGTCCTTGGACATAAGATTTCAGCAAAAGGTGTTAAAGTGGACAAAGCAAAAGTGGAGACCATTGAAAAGCTTCAATACCCAACAAATTTCAAAGGAATTCAAAGTTTCCTAGGTCATATAGGATTCTGTCAGCGGTTTATCTAGGATTTTTCAAAAATCTCTAAACCTCTTTGTAAATTACTTGAGAAAGATTCTCCTTTTGACTTTACTAATGATTGTAAATTGGCTTTTGATAGGTTAAAAGAAGTATTGATATCAGCCCTTATAGTTGTATCACCCGATTGTAATCTTCCATCCGAACTAATGTGTGATGTAAGTGATCATGCAATAGGTGTTGTACTTGGCCAAAGGAAGGAGAATAAACTTCATGTCATCTATTATATAAGCCGAACCTTAAATGATGCACAACGCAACTATGCCATAACTGAGAAGGAGATGATCGTAGTAATTTTTGGTTTTGATAAATTTCAATCTTACTTACGTGGTTTCAAAGTTGTTGTGTATATAGATCATGCAGCATTGAAGTGCCTCTTGAACAAGAAGGACTCAAAGCCAAGGCTCATATGATGGGTGCTATTTTTATAAGAGTTCAACATTGAAATTAAAGACAAGAAGGGATTAGAGAATGTAGTAGCTGATCATCTCTCAAGATTGGAGCTAAATTAAAAAGACAATGAGGAGGAAGAACCCATTCAGGAGCTATTTCTAGATGCGATGTTGTTAGAAATCCGAAGTCTAAATGCTCCATGGTTCGCAGATATAGCAAATTTCATCTCGAGTGGGAAGCTTCCAGAAGAATTCAATAGTCAACAGAGGAAGAAGCTCGTTTATGATTCCAAGTACTATTTGTGGGATGGCCATATCTCTGGAAGCTATGCAGTGATAGAATAATAAGAAGATGTGTAGAAGAAGAAGAAATTGGTTCAATTTTGCAATATTGTCATGGGATGATCAATGGTGGTCATTTTGGTCCACAAAGAACTACTGTAAAGGTTCTTGAAGCAGGATTCTTTTAGCCTACACTCTTTCATGATGCTAGAAAGTTTGTACTCAATTGTGATGCATGTCAAAGGAGTGGCATCATTTCCAAGAAGGATAAAATGCTCCAATCGGGAATTCTTGAGGTAGAAATATTTGATGTGTGGGGCATAGATTTTATGGGGCCATTTTATCGAGCACCCACACAACGCGCACCTATAATACTACCAATCGACTTCTATATTGTACTCTGACTAGCTTGCTTTAGTTCTGAATAAAAGATCTTGCCCACACTAGGACTAGTTTTAACCTGAAATGCATTACCTCCTTTCTTAGTAAACTTATTATTAATATTATAGAAGGAGCTCTGACCGTGATTTAAACCCTTTTTATACACTTCCCTTTCCACTTTCTTTAACTTCTCCACCTCCAAAGCTTTTTCTACTAAACTCCTAGAAGTGGTGCCTTCAAATGAAGCCAAACCAGACCAAATAGTTACATGCAAACCACTCAAAAATCGGTCGTACTTATTTTCCTCAAATGGAAGTATGTCCATCACAAATCGATATAGATCTTCAAACTTATGTACATATTCTCTAACAGTCATATCCTTTTATGCCAACCTAAAGAAGGCATATTGCTTTCCTTTCCTGTAGCTTTTAGAAATATACTCCTTTTAAAATTCTGCCATAAATATTTTCCAAGCCATTTCATCACCATGAAAGGTGATGTACCTGATGTATCCTACATCAGTTAGCAAAAGAGGTCTTAGGTGTTATATATATGGGTTCGTAAACCTCCTCCTCTGAGCTAGTTTTTGGGATAGAGTTAGGCGGGTTTATATCATGTGGTATCAGAGCCTGCTCTTGACTGGTCAGGTGGGCACATGTACGAAGGGTCCTTGCAACCTATACAGGATAACGATGGAGTTGGCATAAGGATGTGCAGTCTAAAGGGGTCGGGAATGATGTATCCCACATCGGTTAGCAAGAGAGGTCTTGTGTGTTATATATATGGGTTCGTAAACCTCCTGCTCTGAGCTAGCTTTTGGGATGGAGTTAGGCAGGTTCATATCAGTACCCGATCCATCCAACTATCTGCCACTCCTTGCAAAAACATCTTAGATGTACTAACTTTCTCCCTGTTGGAGATTTCCATAGAGGCGAAGACTTTGTTGATCTTCTTAAGCCACTTAACAGCCTTTTCAATATTTAGAGAGCCATCAAAATTCTCAGCTCCTAAATGTCTATAATGTTTCACTATATTCCAAGGCCTATATTAATCTCTAGCTGTCATGGCAGCTGTAATAGCTTAGGCTATAGCTGTACCTAGTCCAGGATTAATCTAAACAACAATGGGTGGAATAGGTGGTACTTGAGCTGCTGGAGGTGGTGGATTAGCCTGTAGGGGTGGGTCTGCCCTATAATCTATACACTTACTACCTTCAGGCAACTCATGCTCATCCATCCCTTCTAGAAGTAAAGATAGAGTAAGATTCTTATGATTTTGGCCAACATTCTCTAATCTCTTAACATGACGACGACGGCCTTGACCACCACGGCCTCGACCACTGCGACCTCTACCATCTATAGCTCGGGGTGGCATCTTCCTATACCATAGCAAAAGACCATGATAAAAAACCTAACCAAATATCCTACCTAAAAGAGTCTACAGAATCATTAACCTATGCTCTGATACCAATAAATGTCGCACCCAGTTCTCTACCACAAAGACCAGTGCAATCGCATGCTAAAATCTACTCTTAAGCCATTAATTATCACAACATAATGTAAATAAATACAATTACAATTGTATAACATTATAAACAAAGTTAATAGTACTTATAAGCCAAATAACACATAGGCTTATAAGATCTTTCTATACAAAAGTCTACTCTCAAGGCAAAAGTTTCCTCTATTAGCACAACATCCACTAGCGTTGTCTAAGCCGAGCACCTGGTATATTCTATGAAAGGACCTACTGATCCACTAAAAAGGAATTTAAAATGGCTAAAATAGGTGGATCAGTATAACTAATCAGTGAATGGACATAAACATAATTGTAAAATAATAATAAAGTATAATATAACATGATATAGAAACTTAACTTTAATTAAATCAAAACCATTCAGGAAACGTAAACAACTTAAGTTTCCAAAACAAACACTTCTTATTCAAAATAACCTCAAGTAAATATAAAATTTTCATGTAACTTCCACTTAAGTCCTACAATACAATTTGGAGTAAATTACGAAATATCATAAATAAAATCAAATAATAATAATATACATTAATACGTTAATACCAATATACACTCAAGTGGTATCCTATATAAATCTCTAGCAACTTTAGGAGCTGAATGTCTCACCTCGCACCCCAGAGTACAAAATTCTCGTCATACACATGCACAGAGACAGTGCCTGAAGGCAATATAATTTATTTTATTTTCACCCGACATTCAAGGTATAATTTCATAGGTACCTTACTGAGTGTATTTCATTAACCAAATATTTCAGAACTAAATTCTCGTATGTATAATTCAAAATAAATTTAATACAACACAGTTCTGTGTAACTTGGAAAGTACATAATAGCAAATAATGTATAAGTGGTCACCAAACATCAATCATTTGTAAAACATAAATATATATACATGTCATAAATTTTAAACTAGTGTTATATTAATATCCACTCACTTGATAAAATAATAGAAATTCTAATTGGGAAGGGCTGCACTACGCTCTACAGCTGAGGTTGAGGTTTCTCCTAACATCCAGAAGTAAAATCATAAGAACATAAACTCACAACCTCAATTTACTCAACTTAAGTTGATCTACGGCTAATAGATATGTCATAGGACCTGAAAAATGGTTCAAAACTGCTTAAATTAAGGTTTTAGGGCTTAGGAGGCTCACTGAGGCGCCTCCTCAGTGCACTGAGGCAACGCCTCAATGCTGAGGTGCCGCCTCAGTGTACTGAGGCAACGTCTCAATGCTGAGACGCTGCCTCAGCAGCACTGAGGCACCTCCTTAGTATAGAGGTGTCGCCTCAACGACCCGAAAATGTAGAAATACGATCTGAATCCACCGAAAACACTAGAAATCAATCCAAATCAATTCCAAACATAATTTTTAACATCCAAGGGGTCCATTTTTTATAAACCAACACTTTAAAACCCAAAATCCAATCAAACATCAATCCCTTGAACAATTGAAAAACTTTGAATATAAATATAAATATATACCTTAAATTACCAAGATTCGTAAAACAAAATGAGAAAAAAATAGAATCCAAGAATCACCCAAGTTTTAATAAAAAAATTGACACCCATTTATCAAATCAATAAAAAATTATGAATTGACAAAAATTTATCAATATCAATAGTACCAGAAAATACAAATTCAAAAACAAAAGAAGAAGAAGAAGAAGAAGAAGCATTGATTATAGTTATTTGAGCATTTTTTAATGCGAGAAATTCAATGTTAGTCGGGTTAATTTTACAAATCTTGTTATGATTAGTGATAGATTTAGAAGAATGATGAGACATATGGATTTGGGAGAAATCAGGAAAAGAATTTTAAAAAAAAAGAAAGAAAAATATAATACAATGAAAAGAAAAAATAGAAAATATTGTAAAAATGAAGACATGAGAGATTAGTTTTGAAAAAAAAAAAAGCTACCATTCTTTTAACATTTTTTATTTGACTCTAGTTACTTGTGTAATTTTACCTATAATAATTTATTATAATATTAATAAATTTTTTATTTGGATAAAATTGATACAATTTGTAAAGTTAAATGAGTAAATTAAAATAAATAAATAATTAAAATTATTTTACAAATAATTGATAATTAACCCAAATTAAATTTAGGATATAATTGATAATTTTTTTTATTTTTTAAAAAATCATAAACATAATTAATTATAATTTTGTACAAAATTTTTCATAATTAATTATTTTATAAAATTTATTAATCATTTATTTTTGATAAATAATTTTTTTATTTTATTAGAATGATAGGAAAAACCACTATAAAAAAAATCCATCTCTAAAACTAAGCAACGGAATAATAGTTAAAAAAAAAAAAAGCAAGAATCCACAAAAATAAGCTACAACCAACAAACTGCCAACCCCTCTAAACTCACCCAAAACCTGATCAAACTAAAAAAAAAAACACACAGCAAATGTCAATACTAAACAATGAAGATGAACACCACGACAATACAACCAACAAATCAAGCATCAGATTGTTAGATTATTTTATTAATCTAAGTGGCCCATGTAATTAATAGGCTGATTCTGAATAAAATGAAGCCTGATATGATGGTTATTGGGTCTTAAAAAGAATATTAGAATCAGAGAGGGTTATTATAATAAAATCTTTTCCCTCTTCCTTTAATAACATATAGAAAACTGATGTATTTTAATATAGTGAGAATCAGTTTATTAAAGTAGAGTTCTTATCCATCAAAGAACGTAGAAAGCAAGAAGGAACAGAGGGATAAAACTTGCACAAATCGAAGTCATGGATCAAGGTATGCTTCCGCTTAATTGTTTCCTATCAAATAATCTTTTAGGCAAGAAAAGATCTGGTGTATGGTTTTAAATTATCAATTGGTATCAGAGCCAGATTTGCCCTAGAATTATTTGATTTTAATACTAGAAAATTACTATTGTGATAATTTTGTGTGGATATTAATTTGTGTTAATTCCATTAGTTCCATTCATGCAAATAATAACATACTAATTACAGTTATTATTATTTAGAACAGTCCATGAATGGACGGACGCATGAACGAATGCAATTGTTGTTTGCAACTTTGCATGATCAAAACCAATTTTATTGGATGTTTATCCGACATGAATAAACTAATGGATTTTAATAATCCATGTAAAGAATTGCAAAAGCCATGATTAGTCCACGGCCATATTTTAGTTTGTTTGCGTTGTTTGCATGTGCATACCCAGAAAATAGTTGTTTGCAAATAAAAGTTGACTTCATGGCCATTAATGCATTATAGTATGCGCTTTTATTGTTGTTGGAAATCGTGTTGGCCATGATTGTCCATGCCGCAGGCCAAGTTTTGTTTGTAAATTAGTATCAAACAATTTTGTTCATGCAGAGAGGCATGTTTCTCCACACTGTACACGCACGGCTGTGTACTAATGTTACATGGTCGTGCATGAGTACATGCACAACTGTACTAAAAGACATTTATTTATTTATTAAATATTAAATTTGAGATTGTTATATATCTCAATTAAGGCTTGTATAAATTAAATCTTTATTTTATGGAAAGTTTGTTAGTCACCAAAGTGGCCTAGCTTATTAAGATATTTAAACATTTATTTATGCATTTCAATTGTTCATATTGGTGTGATGCAATTAAATGACATAATAGGTTAAACTGAACAATTGAGATCATTAATTATAGTGCTAGGAGGTGACCCAAAGGTAGATCATTGCTTATAATTAATGATATTATAGTGACTTATCAATATACTTAGTAAATATAATTGTATATCCAAAGATAACATGCATATTGACTATAGTATAATTGATAGTATATTTAAAGTATGTTCTTATTAGCATCATTATTGGTTAATGCTATGTATTCAAGGATCACCCAAAGGTGAACTTCAATGCATAATTAAGTTTATTATTTGTTTGAATCCATTTTTTTTAAAGCATTAATGTGTGGGCATTTACAATGTTTTGCAGTTTCTGTTAATTTGTTCGCTATGGGCAATGGGTTGATTAAGTTCAATGGATTAAACTATGCGGATTGGTCTGAGCAAATCCAGTTTCAACTAGGTGTTATGAATTTAGACCTTGCAATAGTTTCTGATATGCCTGCAGCCATTACTGAGACCAGTACAGAAGCTGATAGGTCTATTTATGAGGCCTGGGAGCGGTCTAATAGGCTGAGTTTGAACTTAATGAAGATGACAATGGCTGAAAATGTAAAGCCTGCAATGCCTAAAATGGACAATGCAAAGGAGTTAATGTTGAAAATTAAAGAATACTCACAGTCGGACATAGCTGACAAGTCCATTGTAGGGAACTTAATGAGTGAGCTGACAACTAAGAAATTTGACTGGTCACAGCCTATTCATGATCATGTAATAAGCATGGCAAATCTGGCAGCAAAGCTGAAATCAATGGGTATGGATGTGAGTGAATCTTTCGTAGTTCAGTTTATCATTAACTCACTTCCTCTTGAGTTTAGTCAGTTCCAGGTGAATTATAACACCCTTAAGGAAAAACGAAACCTTCAAGAAATCAAAGCCATGTTGGTTCAAGAGGAAGGGAGATTAAAGAAAATGAAGGATCATTCTGTTCATCTCACATTTCATGATGGAACCAGTAGCAGCAAGATCAAATTAGGAAAGAAAGATAAGAAAAATGATAAAGCCCAAGTAAAGGTTAATGCGGGTCAAATCCATAAGGAGCCAAAGTCCTACTTCTGCAAGAAGGTCGGTCACTTCAAGAAGGACTGTCCGAAAAGAAGATTTGGTTCAAAAAGAAAGGTACATATTATGTTTCAGTATGTTTTGAGTCAAATCTTATTGAAGTACCTAAAAATACTTGGTGGTTAGATTCTGGTGCAACTACTCATGTATCTCATGTTACATAGGGATTCGTTACGATCCAACCCATAAGAGGAACTGAAAAGTTCTTGTATATAGGAAACAGGATGAAGGCACGTATAGAGGGAATTGGAATGTACAGACTGATCCTGGATACTGGATGTCACTTGGATCTAGAAAAGTGTCTTTATGTTCCCGAATGTGCTAGAAATTTAGTTTCTATTAGAATGTTGGATGTTGTAGGTTTTAACTTTAAGATTGGAAATAATGTTTTTTTATTGTATAAACAAAAGTACTATTATGGTTCTGGTACTTTAATTGATTGTTTATATCATTTTAATCTTGATGTTAATTTTACTGAATCCCTATTTCATGTTGAACATAGTATAGGTAATAAACGTAGTGCACATAATGAATGTTCTGCTTTCTCATGGCATCAAAGATTAGATCACATATCCAAGGAAAGAGTATTGAGGTTAGTGAAAAATGAAATTTTACCCCAATTAGATTTTGTTGACTAGGACGTGTGTATAGATTGCATTAAAGGTAAGCAAACTGGAAACATATCAAAGAATCCAGCCACAAGAAGTAGTGAACTTCTTGAGATAATATACACTGATATTTGTGGTCCTTTCAACATTCCGTCTTGGGGCGGTGAAAAGTATTTCATCACTTTTATTGATGACTTCTCACGGTATTGTTATTTGTATTTGCTGCATGAAAAGTCTCAATCAATGGACATCCTAGAGGTGTTCATTAACGAGGTAGAAAGGCAGCTAGACAAAAAAGTGAAAGTTGTGAGGTCTGATAGGGGTGGTGAATATTATGGTAAATTTAATGAGAAAGGACAATGTCCAGGTCCATTTGTAAAGTTTCTTGAAAGTTGAGGCATATGTGCACGGTATACAATGCCTGGTACACCTCAACAAAATGGTGTAGCTAAAAGGCAGAATCGTACTCTCATGGATATGGTTAGGAGCATGTTAAGTTACAGTACTGTACCTTTATCCTTGTGGATGCATGTATTAAAAACTGCTGCATATCTGCTTAATAGGGTTTCTAGTAAGGCAGTTCCTAAAACTCCTTATAAACTCTGGACAAGTAGGAAACCCAGTTTAAGGCACCTACATATTTAGGGTTGCCCGGCAGAAATAAGGATATATAATCCACATAAAAAGAAGCTTGATGCAAGAACCATTAGTGGTTATTTCATCGGCTATCCTAAAAAGTCAAAAGGGTATAGGTTTTATTGTCCTAACCTCAGTACAAGAATAGTTGAGTCTGGTAATGCTCGGTTCATTGAGAATGGTCAATCTAGTGGGAGTGGTGAACCACGTAAGGTGGATGTTCAAGAAATGAGGGTGGAAACTTTTACACCCAGTGTTTCTTCTTCGGTTGTTGTTCCTCTTATTGTACCATGGTTTTGCAATATATTAGAACAACAAAATAACATTCCGAACCCATCAGATGAACATATTAATGACGAACCAATTAATAATGAGCAAGTTACAAATGAGCAAGTGATACCACAAGAAATAGCATTACGAAGGTTTGTAAGGCAGAAAAGATCAGCTATTTCAAGTGATTATGTGGTTTATTCACTTGAACATGAATGTGACTTGAGTGTTGATAAGGATCCAGTCTCATTTAAACAAACCATGGAATGTAACAATTTTGAAAAATGGCTCAATGCTATGAAAGAATAGTTAAAATCAATGGATGAGAATAAGGTCTGGGATCTAGTTGAGTTGCCTGAAGGTTCAAAATAAGTGGGTTGTAAATGGGTCTTCAAGACCAAACGTGACTCAAAAGGCAACATCGAAAGGTATAAGGCCAGACTTGTTGCTAAGGGTGACACTCAAAAGGATGGCATTGACTATAAAGAGACCTTCTCTCCAGTTTCAAATAAGGACTCTTTAAGGATTATTATGGCTTTGGTGGCTCATTACTATCTAGAGCTTCACCAAATGGATGTAAAGACCGCCTTTCTGAATGGTAATTTAGAAGAGGAAGTTTATATGGACCAACCGGAAGGTTTCTTAACCACAGGAAAGGAACATTTGATGTGTAAGTTAAAGAAGTCAATATGTGGATTGAAACAAGCTTCCCGATAATGGTATCTTAAGTTCAATGATACCATTAAGTCATATGGTTTTGTAGAGAACATTGTTGATTGGTGTATCTATATGAAGGTCAGTGGGAGCAAGTTTATTATATTAGTCCTATATGTTGACGATATCTTTTTTGCTGCTAATAATGTTGGTTTGTTACATGATGTTAAAGAATTTCTCTCTAAGAATTTTGAAATGAAAGATATGGGTGAGGCATCCTATGTGATAGGAATAGAAATATTCTGTGATAGATCACAAGGACTATTAGGATTATCTCAAAGGACTTACATTGAGAAAGTATTATAGAGATTTAGAATGGAAAAGTGTTCCGCATGAATAGTTCCAATTCAGAAAGGGGACAAGTTTAGTGAAATATAATGTCCTAAGAATGATTTGGAACGAAAGGAAATGGAGTTTATTCCCTATGCATCGGTTGTTGGGATCTTGATGTATGCTCAAACATGTACTCGGCCAGATATCAGTTTTGCTATTGGAATGTTAGGCCGATATTAAAGTAATCCTGGAATGGACCATTGGAAAGCTACAAAGAAAGTACTTAGATATTTACAAGGCACTAAGGATTATATGCTCACGTATAGAAAGTCAAACCATCTTGAGGTGATTGGGTATTCGGATTCAGACTATGCGGGTTGTGTAGATTCGAGAAAATCTATATTTGGTTACATGTTCCTGTTGGCTGGAGGAGCAGTTTCATGGAAAAGTGGAAAGCAGTCTGTTATTGCTACTTCCACTATGGAGGCTGAATTTGTGGCATGCTTTGAGGCCACTGTTCATGCATTATGGTTGCAGAACTTTATCTCAGGTCTGAATATTGTTGATAGTATAACTAGACCATTAAGAATTTATTGTGATAATTCTACAGCTGTTTTCTTCTCTAAAAATGACAAGTATTCTAAAGGTGCAAAACACATGGATTTGAAATACTTGTTAGTCAAAGAGGAGGTGCAAAAACATAAAGTGTCAATTGAGCATATTGGTACTGATTTGATGATAGCGGATCCGTTAACTAAAGGATTACCGCCCAAACTATTTATTACCCATGTTGAGAGTATGGGCGTCATAGATAAGTCCTTGTTAGCATGATATCCAGACTTGTATATATATATACATTTGGTTGTTTGGCTCATATTTGTTATGACACTTATGAATTCAATTACAGTGATGTTTTTGCTTATTTACTTGTTATTCATATAATATTATATACAGTATTGCTTCAGTGAGATAACAATGAAAGTAATGAAAGTAAAGAATATCTCAATTAAAGATTATGAATTGAGTTGTTTTGTGGTACATGGAAGGAATCATGTCGATAATTGATTTGTGACCGCCATGATCCAAACATTTCAATTCATTTAAGGATGTCTTGATAGATTCAATATATAGTGCGCACTTAAAGTTGTTGAATCACCAAGTCATAACATGGGCCAAGTGGGAGATTGTTAGATTATTTTATTAATCTAAGTGGCCCATGTAATTAATGGGCTGATTCTGAATAAAATGAAGCCCGTATAATGGTTATTGAGTCTTAAAAGAATATTAGAATCAGAGAGGGTTATTATAATAAAATCCTTTCCCTCTTCCTTCAATAACATATAGAAAACTGACGTATTTTAATATAGTGAGAATCAGTTTATTAAAGTAGAGTTCTTATCCATCAAAGAACATAGAAAGTAAGAAGGAACAGAGGGATAAAACTTGCACAAATCGAAGTCATAGATCAAGGTATGCTTCCGCTTAATTATTTCCTATCAAATAATCTTCTAGGCAAGAAAAGATCTGGTGTATGGTTTTAAATTATCACAGATGACCATAACCCCAGCTACATTACATGTGGTTTCGAGAGCAAAATAAAAACCTACTAAATAATTCATCAACGCCCATTTCCAATTTCAAATAAAATTGATTTCACTATGCTATCATTCCCAGCTGTTATGCTATTGCTACAATCAACAAAACTCTCCGATGATTTTTCGACTACATTTTCATCTTCTCGTGCATAAAAATCACCTTTCTCCCATGGATGTTTCTCTACTGAACACAAACCTCACAATTCAATTGCCACATCCTTCATTGTAGGCCTTTCCTCTCCCTTTACGTTTAGACAACTCCTTGCCAACATTGCCACTGCTTTCAACTGACCAATATTTTTCTCATTCACCAGTTGATGATCAAGAATTTTAAGTAACTTATTTTCTTTAAGTGCAGTAACAAAATGCATAGCCAAATTCCTCTCTTCTTCTCGAGTTGCAAGAGATATTGCTTTCTTTGTTGTCAATAGCTCCGCAAGAATAACTCCAAAGCTATAAACATCACTCTTTTCTGTTAATTGGCTTGTATGAATATATTCAGGATCCAAATATCCAAGAGTGCCTTGCACAAGTGTTGTCAACTCGCTTTTATTCACTGGGATCAACTTGGAAGCTCCGAAATTAGACACTTTCGCAGTGTAATTTTCATCTAACAGTATATTCGAAGACTTGATATCACGATGAATTATGGGAGTTGAAGCAGCAGAATGCATGTAAGAAAGTGCCTCTTCAACTTCAGTTGCTATCTTTGAACGAGTTTCCCATAGAATCAGAGTTTTTTCATCGTTGCTATAGCTGTGTATATGATAAAAAAGGGTGCCATTTGTCACAAATTCATAAACCAGCAACGGAACTCGAGTCTCCAAGCAGCAGCCCAACAGTTTCACCACATTTCTGTGATTGATTTGAGAGAGGATAGTAACTTCATTGATGAATCCTTCAACTTGAGTTTCATTTCCAATCTTCGATTTTTTAACAGCAACTACTTGATTATCTGATGGCACTCCTTTGTACACTATACCTTGACCTCCTTTACCTAAGATTCGACTTTCATGGAAGTTGTTTGTTGCTTTTTTCAGGTCCTTTTCAGAGAATATTTGAGCTGGTTTAATAGAGCTTTGATCATGTTCAGAAAGTCTTTGCTGTAATATATACCCACCATTTTCTTTAAAGTAATTTTCTCTGATTTTAATGAGTCTTCTTTTCCTCAATGCAAAATACAGCCAAGACACTACCAAAAGCAGACCCAAAAGACCCAAGCTGATTCCTAAAAGAAAATCATTCAAAATAGGCATGCATGTTAAAGATATGTGTATGAATTAAGTATATGAATTAATGGTGGTTTAATTATTAACTTGTTGTATTGGGAAAAAAAAATTCTCAGATAGAATTTTTATCAAGAGTTCTATGATTATATTGAGCCAGACAGCCCATCTCCTTCATAACTTCACTCTATTTTGAGAATATTGTATTTGGAAGATATGTCTTAATTTGATTATATAATCGTAATGCTCCAAAACGGAATTGAATTAAAATAAAATGATTGGCAATAATATTTAAAAAATTTGAATTGTACTTATTAATTAAATAAAAAATCGATTAATAACAGGGACTGATCCAAAATATATATATAATGTTAATTCTAATTCAAACAATTATTTAGCTTAATTTTAGGTTATTCAAATTAAATATAAATAGATTTATATAAATGAAGATAAATTGTTAAGTAAGAAAATCTTTTAAAAGTGGGGCAAACTTGAACATTTGTATATATGAGGACAAATGCAAATAATTATCTAAAGAAATTATTTCTTTTGCCATAGGTATATATACAAAAATCTTTTGGGGGCAGTGGAAGCAAGTGCCTCCGTTGTGGATCTGTCCTGATTAATATGTCCGGTCTAAATCAAATTCAAAATCAATATAAATGTAAAATAATTTTTATTTTATTAAAAAAACATTTTATTCATATTATTTTATATTCATTAATATATTTATTTTTTTATTCAAATAGTTAACTAGACATAACGTACATTGATGATTATTCATGATTTAATATATAAAATTTGGTTATTAAATATTAAACTGTTAAATATTTTTATTTATATATTATATGGAATTGATTGAATTGTGAATCATATTAGGATGGCCATAGAACAATGTATCACTAGTTCAATTAAAGACAAAAAAATATTTTATTTTTTTATTCCTTAATATTGTTTGATGACTGATAAAATAAAGGGACAAAAAAATTAGTAGAATGAGTCCATGGTACATTGTACCGACATCTACATTGCCCATTATATTATCATAATCAATTCCACC
>CATIWO010164736.1:0-18831 GCA_949673435.1 Macaranga tanarius
GGCTCCAAATGGTGTAGAATAAGGCCCATGATTGCCTCATTCATGTTCTTTGCTCTAGCCCTTATTATTGGGCCTCCATTGTAGCTTAATGGATCCAAAGTCTTTTTATATGCTGAATTCATCCCATGATCATTCACATCACCAAAACCCCTCTGACGGTCAAGTTAGCAAGAGCCATTGTGGGAGCCATACAGGAAATATCCCGAGTAGCAAAGGTGATGAATTAAAAGAGAACTGAATTAGATCTCATAAATATCAGAGAAAGAAGTAGAGGAAGAAGAGAAAAAATAGAGAAAAAGATGAACCTCCTTCTTTAGGTTGTAGAGTATTTATATATACTTGGTGGTTGGTGGTAGGTGTGTGAGGCATTTAATTCCTGTCAGAGATTGTCTGGAGAGAGGGAGACAACACATTTCCTGTGCAGGTTCATGTTTCCTGAGTAGGCTTGTATTTCCTGAGAGGAATTATCCTGTGTGGAGTTTCCCATGTAGAGATTCCTGAATATTCAGCGTTCGGGTATAAGCCTGAATAGGACAGTTGACAAGTCAAACAACCATGAATGGTCCCATTAGAGGGATTAGCAGGTCCACTTTTCCACGTGGCACTCCCTGATTGGTCAGGTACTTTTTATGTATCATCAGCAGCTAAGCAAATTCATCGCGATCTAGAGTTATTTCTCTCAAAGCTAAGTTAGCTGAATATCTTCATGAAATGCGATTAATTACATATGAACTAGCTCTTGCTCAAAATCCAATTCCTAAAGAGAATCTTATTGTTCATATCATCACTCAACTCAATGATGATTTCAATACCATTGTTGCAATAATAAAATTTCATGAATCTTCAATCTCCTATTCCCCTATTTTTGATAAATTAATAGACTTTGAAAGAATGCTGAAAGCCAATGATTCAACTCAGCTTTCTAATGTTGCCACAATAAATATCACCTGATGTGGGTGCTCTATCATCTTAGCTCTAGCGTGGCTATGGAAGTCAAAAATAAAGAACTGAAGGGCCTGGGGAGTCCCAAGGCCTCTCCGACAATCAAGTCAGTAATATTCTTGAGTAGGAAGAGCAATGTACTATATGGGAAATGCTAATGAGCATAAAAGAAATGAAGTTGTCTCCATGAAATATAGTGTCTAGAAAGTGGTATCCAGAGTGAAGAGGAAGAAGAAAGTAAAGAGAGAGAGAGTATGTAAGATGAAGTGTACCTTGCCCCTTTTATAGGGTTAGAGATATACTTGAGAGAGAAGAAATAGAGGCTACCTTTTCAGAATAGTAGAGTGCTTCACAACTAAAGAGTTGGTGGCATCAGAAATGATGTGACAAGTGACAGCCGCATTTAATGCAAAGCAGAGAGGAAGTAGGATGCGAGTTTCCTGAGAGGAATTATCCTGTATGGAGTTTCTTATCTTCCTGAGCAGGTCAGCAATCGGGTATAAGCCTGACTTGGACTGTTGACAAGTTAAAGTACCATAAAGGGTCCCACATAAGAGTCACTTGAAGTCTCTCTTTCCACATGGTATTCACTGATTGGTCGAGTACTTTTTGTATATCATCAGTAGTCCCCCTACTCTGTCTATAATGTTCTAGATGAAAGAGTATGAATAGGTAATTCTTCCTCGGTACTCTTGTTCAGGTAATGCTTCTCCTTTGCAGGATATTGGGATTCAGATTATGTTGCTTCTCCTTGGGAAAATTTATTCTTTAGAGTCCACGATTGTTCCCGAGACCTAGATGCTAGAAGCCTCCTTGGGGAGGAATAGTTGTATCCATACAGGATATATATATATATATATATATATAGGAAGTCCATGGGGACATGCCTTTTGAGTTTAATTGATTCTTCTTAAGAAGTGTCTTCTCGAAGAGGATATTTATACCACAAGTCCTTAGGGACATGGGACTCTCACTTGTGGAGAGATTTTGACTTCCAAATTGAATTGAATCTCTATGGGGAGAGCCTCCTTGTAGGGGTCGATTGGTGCCTGGGGAGGATTTGTGTTTCTTAAATCCTCATAGCGTGGATTCTCACTTATAGAGAGTGCCTAACTTTTGGAGGGCTAATTTGGAAGTTGGAGGGTTTGTCTATAATTTATAGCTTGCCCCCGTGTAGGTTTCTAAGGCAGCTTCTCCATTGGGGGAGATTGTGATTCCTGAATAGGCATTTCCAATGGAGGAAATATTGCTCCCATAGGGGAGTTAAAGATTCTTGAGCAGACATTTCCTTTATAGAAATTCCTATGAAGGAATTTTTCTCCCACGAGGGAGTTTGATATCTTCAAATGAGAATTTTTTGTAAAGGACCTTTGCTCCCAGAGGGGAGTTAGAGATTCCTGAGTGGACCTTCCTTTGAATCAGATTCTGCTCCCTTGAGGGAGATTCAAGTCTTTGATAGGGAATTTCCTGTGGAGGAATATTCAAGTCTTTGACATAGAATTTCCTGTGGAGGAACTTTGTTCCCTTGGGTGAGATTTGGGGGAGATTTTCAGAGTAGGCATTTCCAATGGAGGAAATATTACTCCCATGGGGGAGTTAAAGATTCCTAAGTGGACATTTCCTGTATAGAAATTCCTATGGAGGAATTTTTCTCCCACGATGGAGTTTGATATCTTCAAATGAGAATTTTTTGTAAAAGACCTTTGCTCCCATAGGGGAGTTAGAGATTCTTGAGTGGACCTTCCTTTGAATCAGATTCTACTCCCTTTGGGAAGATTCAAGTCTTTGATAGGGAATTTTTTGTAGAGGAATATTCAAGTCTTTGACAGGGAATTTTCTGTGGAGGAACTTTGTTCCCTTGGGTGAGATTCAGATCCTCTATTGAATTTCTTCAAGCTTTGTTTCCTTGAATTTCTTCAAGCTTTATTTCCTTGAATTTATTCAAGCTTTTAACATAGATTTTCCTATGAAGCTCCTATGAGGGAGGTTCAAATCTTTAAGCTTTTACAGAGATTTTCCTATGAATTCAAATCTTCAAGCTTTAACAGGGATTCTCCGGTGAAGCTCCCGTGGGGAGGCTGATTCTTCGAATGAAAATTTCATGTAGAGAAAATTTCTTTGAATGAGAATTTCTTGTGATGAAAGTATTTCTTCTATGCAGAAGTTGAAGATGTCTGAGCAGGAGTTTTTCGCAGAGGATTTTCTTTAAGAAGAGTTCATCACTTAGTTCATCAACAATTATTTTTGTATCTGAGCAGGATGAGGAATCTTTTCTTCTTGACAAGGATTCATAATGTATTAATGCTTCGAGAGCTAAAGAGAGGAATTTCTCAAAATCATGATAGATTCTCGTTCACTATGTTGATGATGGAAATTCCCTTTTCAAGGAGAAAAATCCTATTCAGGAACAGGGTGATAACATCATAAGAGAAGTATATATATTCATAAAATTCATTGTTGTACTTAAGCAAGAAATGCAGCAATTTATGCAAATGATATGTTGCTTAGGTCATTGAGAACCTAAACACTAGTTCTCTTTTCTCAAAGAGAACCTTATGGGGTTAGGATTTCACCTGAAGGCTAAACATAATTAACCTAGGTAACAAGAGAAAATCTCTAAAGCTTATTCAGGAATAACTTTCCTGAGTAGGATAAACAATATAAGGTTATTTGCCTATATAGAAAAGGATTCATACTTCATGGCTAGAACATGCATCATCATAAAGCAATTATTAGAACATCATCATTAAAGATATTAGAAGAGGAAAACTTATTTGGTAAGCTGTGAGTAGTCTTGTAGATTTCTTGTAAACATTTTGTATACCCAACTAGAATTGAGAAATATGATCCTATCCTTTTGCTTTTGATCTGAACCAGGCGCATATACAGATTCCACAATGATGAGGGATTCATTGTTCTTTAAAAACTCTGCTTGACAATATTCCTTCACCTTTGAGGCAGGAAAAGTGAAAATTGTCAATTTCTTGAGAGGAGATTTCCGAAGTGGATATTTCCTGAGTGGTGCTGGTGCTCATGACAATTCTAGCTTCTGGGTAGAAACAACCGATCAGAAAATCCGGTGCAGGTGAAAGGCACCAGGCTAGAAGAATAAAGACTCTGCTGTAGGGGATCGTCTACTCAGGATAAATCATGAATTCCTGTGTAGGTGAAATAACTGCAGCTACTCGAGATTGTCACCAATTCAGTGTAAATGAGCTTATACTTCCAAATATGGGATCTGAAATGATGCTAATAATAATAGGCTTGCAAGAAGGCTAAAAAGCCATAGATTATTATTGGATTACTCATCGCCTTAGCATTTTTTATGGAAATAAGCCTAAAACTCATGGTTCAACTTGGAATTTTGAATTAAAGTGAGATCTCAGTAAAATTGGGTATGTTGACGGTAACGAGAATTATTTATACAAAGGCTACAGTGGTCATTTACATAAGACAGTAGATCTACCACTTTTAACCCAAAATTACACAACCAAGATGGCAAAGGCAAATAAAATGAAAGCAAGAAGATTGCTGAAATAATTATTTATTTATAGCCTAAGAGAAAACAGCAACAAACAAACAATATATCAAGAAAAAGGGATCATTTTACATGAAGAAAATCACCCTTTTCCCACAGACGGTACCATTCTGATGTGGGTGCTCCATCATCTTAGCTCCAGCGTGGCTATGGAAGTTTGCAAGAGTTAGAAACAAAGAGCTAAAGGGCCTAGGGAGTCCCAAGGCCTCTCCGATGATCAAGTCAGTAATATTCCTGAGTAGGAAGAGCAATGTGCTATATGAAAAATGCTAATGAGCATAAGAGAAATGAAATTATCTCCATGAAATATAGTGTCTGGAAAGTGGTATCCAAAGTAAAGAGGAAGAAGAAATTAAAAAGAGAGAGAGTATATAAGATGAAGTGTATCTTACCCCTTTTATAGGGTTAGAGATGTACTTGAAAGAGAAGAAATAGAGGCCACCTTTTCAGAATACTAGAATACTTTACAGCTAGAGAGTTGGTGGCATCAGAAATAATATGACAAGTGACAGCCGTATTTAATGCAAAGCAGAGGGGAAGTGGGCTGCGTGTTTCCTAAGAGAAATTATCCTATGTGGAGTTTCTTATCTTCCTGAGCAGGTCAGCAATCGGGTATAAGCCTGACTTGGACTGTTGAAAAGTCAAAGACCATAAAGGGTCCCACATAAGAGTCACTTGAAGTCTCTTTCCACATGAAATTCATTGATTGGTCGAGTACTTTTTGTGTATTATCAGTATTCCCCCTACTCTGAGTCTAGAATGTTCTAGACGAAAGAGTATGAATAGGTAATTCTTCCTCGGTACTCTTGTTCAGGTAATGCTTCTCCTTTGCAGGATATTAGGATTCAGATTATGTTGCTTCTCCTTAAGGAAATTTATTCCTTAGAGTCTAGAAATGTTCCCAGGACCTAGATGCTAGAAGCCTCCGTGGGGAGGAATAGTTATATCCATGCAGGATATATATATATAGGAAGTCCATAGGGACATGCCTTTTGAGTTTAATTGATTCTTTTTAAGGAATGTCTTCTCGAAGAGGATATTTATACCACAAGTCCTTGGAGACATGGGACTCTCACTTGTGGAGAGATTTTGACTTTCAAATTTAATTGATTCTCCATGGGGAGAGCCTCCTTGTAGGGGTCGATTGGTGCCTGGGGAGGATTTATGTTTCTTAAATCCTTATAGTGTGGATTCTCACCTATGGAGAGTGCCTCACTTTTGGAGGGCTAATTTAGAAGTTAGAGGGTTTGGTCCCTCTATGATTTATAGCTTGCCCCCCGTGTGGGTTTCTAAAGTAGCTTCTCCTTTGGGGGAGATTGTGATTCCTGAATAGACATTTCCAATGGAGGAAATGTTGCTCCCATAGGGGAGTTAAAAATTCCTGAGCAGACATTTCCTATATAGAAATTCCTATAGAGGAATTTTTCTCCCACGAGGAAGTTTGATAACTTCAAATGAGAATTTTTTGTAAAGGACCTTTACTCCCATAGGGGAGTTAGAGATTCCTGAGTGGACCTTCCTTTAAATCAGATTCTGCTCCCTTGGGGAGATTCAAGTCTTTGACAGGGAATTTTTTTGTGGAGGAATATTCAAGTCTTTAATACGGAATTTCCTGTGGAGGAACTTTGTTCCCTTGGGTGAGATTTGGGGGAGATTTTCAGAGTAGGCATTTTCAATGGAGGAAATGTTGCTCCTATGGGGGAGTTAAAGATTCCTGAGCAGACATTTCCTATATAGAAATTCCTATGGAGGAATTTTTCTCCCATGAGAGAGTTTGATATCTTCAAATGAGAATTTTCTGTAAAAGACCTTTGCTCTCATGGGGGAGTTAAAGATTCCTGAGTGGACCTTCCTTTGAATCAGATTCTGCTCCCTTGGGGGAGATTCAAGTATTTGACAGAGAATTTCCTTTGGAGGAACTTTGTTCCCTTGGGTGAGATTCAGATCCTCTATCGAATTTCTTCAAGCTTTGTTTCCTTGAATTTCTTCAAGCTTTATTTCCTTGAATTTATTCAAGCTTTTAACATAGAATTTCCTATGAAGCTCCCATAAGGGAGGTTCAAATCTTTAAGCTTTTACAGAGATTTTCCTGTGAATTCAAATCTTCAAGCTTTAACAGGGATTCTCCGGTGAAGCTCCCGCGGGGAGGCTGATTCTTCGAATAAAAATTTCTTGTAGAGAAAATTTCTTTGAATGAGAATTTCTTATGATGAAAGTATTCCTCCTGTGCAGGAGTTGAAGATGTCTGAGTAGGAGTTTTCCACAGAGGATTTTCTTTAAGAGGAGTTCATCACTTAGTTCATCAACAATCATTTTTGTATCTGAGCAGGATGAGGAATCTTTTCTTCTTGACAAGGATTCATGATGTATTGATGCTTCGAGAGCTAAAGAGAGGAATTTCTCAAAATCATGATAGATTCTCGTTCACTATGTTGATGATGGAAATTCCCTTTTTAAGGAGATAAATCCTATTTAGGAACAGGGTGATAACGTCATAAGAGAAGTGTATATATTTATAAAATTTATTATTGTACTTAAATAAGAAATGTAGTAATTTATGTAAATGATATATTGCTTAGGTCATTGAGAACCTAAACACTAGTTCTCTTTTCTCAAAGAGAACCTTATAGGGTTAGGATTTCACCTGAAGGCTAAACATAATTAACCTAGGTAATGAGAGAAAATCTCTAAAGCTTATTCAGGAATAACTTTCCTGAGTAGGATAAATAATATAAGGTTATTTGCCTATATAGAAAAGGATTCATACTTCATGGCTAGAATATGCATCATTATAAAGCAATTATTAGAACATCATCATTAAAGATATTAGAAGAGGAAAACTTATCTGGTAAGCTGTGAGTAGTCTTGGAGATTTCTTGTAAACATTTTGTATACCCAACTAGCATTGAGGAATATAATTCTATCCTTTTGCTTTTGATCTGAACCAGGCACATATGCAGATTCCACAATGATGAGGGATTCATTTTTCTTTAAAAACTCTGCTTGACAATATTCCTTCACCTTTGAGGCAGGAAAAGTGAAAATCATCGATTTTCTGAGAGGATATTTTCGGAGTCGATATTTTCTAAGTTGTGCTGGTGCTTATGACAATTCTAGCTTCTGGGTAGAAACAACTAATCAGAAAATCTGATGCAGGTGAAAGGCACCAAGCTAGAAGAATAAAGACTCTGCTGTAGGGGATCGTCTACTCAGGATAAATTATGAATTCTTGTGTAGGTGAAATAACTGCAGCTACTCAGGATTTTCACCAATTCAGTGTAAATGAGCTTATACTGTCAAAGATGGGATCTGAAATGATGCTAATAATAATAGCCTTGCAAGAAGGCTAAAAAGCCATAGATTATTATTGGATTACTTATCGCCTTGGAGTTTTTCATGGAAATAAGCCTAAAACTCATGGTTCAACTTGAAATTTTGAATCAAAGTGAGATCTCAGCAAAATTAGGTATGTTGATAGCAATGAGAATTATTTATACAGAGGCTACGGTGGTCATTTGTATAAGACAATAGATCTACCACTTTCAACCCAGAATTGCGCAACCAATATAGTAAAGGCAAATAAAATAAAAGCAAGAAGATTGCTGAAATAATTATTTATTTATATCCCAAGAGAAAATAGCAACAAACAAATAATATATCAAGGAAAAGAGACAATTTTACATAACAAAAATCACCATTTTCCCACAGACGGCGCCATTCTGATGTGGGTGCTCCATCATCTTAGCTCCAGCGTGGCTATGGAAGTTTGCAAGAGTCAGAAACAAAGAGCTAAAGGGCTTAGGGAGTCCCAAGGCCTCTCCGATGATCAAGTCAGTAATATTCCTGAGTAGGAAGAGCAATATGCTATATGGGAAATGCTAATGAGCATAAGAGAAATAAAGTTGTCTCCATAAGATATGGTGTCTGGAAAGTGGTATCCAGAGTGAAGAGGAAGAAGAAAGTAAAGAGAGAGAGAGTATATAAGATGAAGTGTACCTTGCCCTTTTTATAGGGTTAGAGATGTACTTGAGAAAGAAGAAATGGAGGCCACCTTTTCAGAATACTATAGTGCTTTACAGTTAGAAAGTTGGTGGCATCAAAAATAATGTGACAAGTGACAGCTGCATTTAATGCAAAGCAGAGAGGAAGTAGGCTGCGAGTTTCCTGAGAGGAATTATCCTGTGTGGAGTTTCTTGTCTTCCTGAGCAGGTCAGCAATCGTGTATAAGCCTGACTTGGACTGTTAATAAGTCAAAGTACCATAAAGGGTCCCACATGAGAGTCACTTGAAGTCTCTCTTTCCACATAGAATTCACTGATTGGTCGAGTACTTTTTGTGTATCATCATCACCCAAAAAGCCAATCCCAAAGTTTAACAATCCTCCAAGTCACATCCCAAAAACTCAAGTCATAACCAAGGATACAACTCCAATTTTTGTAAATCTCGTGGTGGATATGGTGGCCATAATTCTCACTCTTTATGGAAAAATCAAAGTGGTCGTAAGTCCTATCGAGCATATTATTTTTGTCAGTTTTATAAGATTGCAGGTTATAACATACGTGAATGTAGAAAACTTGCCAAGTTTTTGAAGGAGAATAATATTTCAGTGATCAACTCTCTAAATATTAATGCAAATCAAAGTTTTATGGCAAATTCTACCTTGTCCATGAGTCCTAACACTATGCAACAACCTTGGCTATTTGATAGTGGGGCTTCACATTATGCAACATCACATCCATCAACATTGCAATCTTATTCTGATTATAAGGGTTTAGATGAAATCTTTTTGGGTGATGGTATAAGTTATTTAATTTCTCATATTAGCAACATAATAATATTTACAACAACACGTGCACTACATTTATCCAACGTTAAATATGTTCCAAATTTGAAAAATAATTTGATTTTTATAGCCAAATTGTGAAAATCTAACCCTATTTCTGTTTAATTTTTTTGCATCCTATTTTCTTTTGAAGGATCTTTGCACAGGGGCGCTTCTAATGTGGGGAGGGAACAATAATGATATTTATTATGTAGCTTTACTTTATCATCCTCAACTCAATGTCACCACCAAAATATCAATGTTAGATGTCAGATTAGCATCATAAACTTGGTCATCCATGCCATAAAATTTTTAGCACTATTTTAGCTCCCATCTTTATCTCCCATTTTCATTGTAATGCTTGTTCTATCAATAAAAGTCATAAATTGCCTTTTTATGATAATTCATTTGTTAATACTAAACCTTTCGAACTTGTGCATATAGAAGTTTGGGGATCAACTCATTGATATATTGATGGTTATGAGTATTACATAATTTTTATTAATTTTTTCACTAAATACATTTGGTTGTATCCTATGGATAAGGAATCAGATGCCTCTACTATTTTTTTTCAATTTAACAGTTGGTTGAAAATTATTTTCAGACATCACTCGTTTTTATCTTTTTTGATAACGGAGGGAGTACTAAAAATTAATTCCAACTTTTAATTCATGTGGGATCTCTCATTTCACTACACCTCCATACATGCCTAAGCATAATTGTACAACTGAAAGACGCCATAGATATGTTGTTGAAACTGGGCTTTCCTTACTTAATTTTGCATCTTTTCCATCTCATTATTGGTCTTATGCTTTTTAAACTGCTCCGTATTTGATCAATTGTCTTCCCACACCAAGCTTAAATCTTAAATCTTTATTTCACATGTACTTTAATAAACTTCCAAATTACATAAAACACAAACTATTTGGATCCTTATCACTACTAGAATACAGTAATTTACCGATGAAAATTAGCAATGGATAATTTTCCATCACTAAATACTGACGGATTAGCGACGAAAAATAAATTACTGATGGAAAATAAGTTCTATCGGTAAAATCCTCAAAAAATTTTATGCCAGTAATTGACACCTGAATTTACGACGGAATTAGCAACGAATTTTGGTATCCGTTGCTAAATTTGTATAAAAATTTATTGATCAAGGGCGAGTATTTTAGATACAATATTTTAGCCGTCGCTAAAAAGCAACTGATTATTCTGTCCGTCGCTAAATTAGCGACGGATTAAAAAGTCGTCGCTATTTAGCAACATTATTAATTAAAAGAACTAGAGAAAGGCAAACCCTATATGTCTAGAAATCCTTTTCTTCCCATCACAGCTAGTTGTCACCCTCCTCTCCCCATCATAGCCAAACCTATTAAACCTTCTCCCCATCACAGCCAGTCGTGACCCTTGTCTTCTCCTCCAGTGCTCGACCGTGCCACCACCCTCCTCTTCTCCTCCAGTGCTGGACTACCGTTGACCTCCTCTTCTACACCATCACCCTCAAGCACCATCTACGGCCTCCTCTTCTCCACCATCTTTTTCTCTTCTCATCGATGACTTAAACCTCATTACCGCCGTTGCCCTCAAGCACTGAGTATGTTACTCCTTCTTCTGCTTTCTTTTTATTTTTTTGATAGATTTCTGTTCCTTTTAACCTTAATTTGATATCCCAATAATGAGAAATTTAGTAATTTAAAAATCTACATAAAACCCTAATCATCATTAGTTGTTGTTGTTGTTGTCAGAAAATCTACATGAAACCCTAATCATCATCATCATTATTGTTGTTGTTGTTGTTGTTGTTGTTATTGTCATTGTCTGAAAATCTATATGAAACCCTAATCATCATCATCATCATTATTATTATTGTTATTGTTATTTTTGTATTAATGAATACAGAGAGGTTGTGCTTTACCAGTGTAGAGATGTTGTGCTTTACCAGTTTAACTTTTTTTTTAACTTATTCTTGATATTTTTCTTTATGTATGTATGGAGCTTTATCTTTTAGATAACAAATTTCTATTTTTAGTAAACTGTTAATTGGCTTTAG
Organism: Macaranga tanarius; assembly: GCA_949673435.1. NCBI lineage: Eukaryota > Viridiplantae > Streptophyta > Magnoliopsida > Malpighiales > Euphorbiaceae > Macaranga > Macaranga tanarius. The sequence goes on from CATIWO010164736.1 coordinate 11,359, forward strand.
TTTTGGTAAACATTATAATCTAATTGTGACTTAGTTCATCGGTTCAGCAGTTGTGTTCATTGTATTTTGGGTTCTTATAGTTTATTACCTTTGTCTAAATATATGTAATTTTGGAAATTTGTAGAATAAATCTACAAGTTATCTGTACATGTCATATGTCCCAGGAGCAGTCTTGAGTTTGTTTTATTCAAGAATTTGGTATGAAGTTGGTGAAATTCTAAGGGATATGCAGAGAGGTTTTAGCATTTTGGGTTTGTGAAAATTACAGCCCCAAGTTGGAAGTTGAAATGAATTGTTAGTATTATTAAATTAGGTTAATCTGAGTTTTAGATTCATTTAACAAACTTTTATAGAATTTATTTATAAATTTAAGTGAGTATATTTGATTTAAATGAAAGAAAATTTTGTAATTTCTAGTAGTGTCTCAAGGGTCTTGCCAAGTACATCTCTCTCTGTGTTTTCTTGGAACAGTGTAATTCCTTTGTTTTTTTCCTTGTAATGTTCACTTTTGGTTTTGCTCAAATAAGTTTTTTAAGGAATCAAGTGTTGAAGAAAGAGAACATATTGACAAGTTGATGGAATACTAGGTGCTTTGACCTTTGTCATTTGCATTTGCAGTTTGATTCAATTATTTGTTTTTTATTTATGATTTAAGTTGTCATGATTCAATGGTTATGGAATAGAATAGAATTAAATCCTTACTTAATATTTTAATTTTTTAGAACAAACGAGGTGGAAAAGTAAAGCTACAGTCTATAGTGATGCCCCTTTCTAAGTTTGATCATGTGGAAAAGGAAGATGCATTGTATGGTGAGTTTCTATGGAACCTTAATTACATAAAGCCATACCAAATCTATGGAATTGTGATTTATTGAGGCCATGTTTCTCATCTGAAATTCATATCATCCTGGGATCATTTTCTTACAGCTTTCTGCATCCATTTCATTATATTTATATCTAAGTTCAACTGGCATGCTTGTGTTGTTTTATATATAGCCTTATGGAATATAATCTGGTATATAAACTTTTGATGAAAGTGTTCTATGATTTTTAGCTAGATTTGTACATGGTAATTGATGTTGCTAGTACTGATGTTAAGTAGTACTTATGCATCATCTTATACATTGTCTGGCTTCTGCCTTTTTATGCTTGTGTGCTTTTTTGTGCTTATTTTGTTTGCACGATGTAAATATTTTTTTATGCTTATTGTATTGGAATACAATTGACAAATTGATGAATAAGTTGAGATATATGCTTATTACATGGTTGTTCTGTTAAATGTTATTACCCATCAAGTTAAGAATAACTATATTTATTTTCTTGTTCAGCAATGGAACTTGCTTTGTCTTTGGAAAAGTTAACAAATGAAAAGCTCTTGAACTTACACAGTGTAAGTGATTTCCATTACTCAAGCTGTTCCTTGAGCTTCAGTCATTAGTTCAGCTCAAAAGTTTTGCAATGACCTATGAACTGTGGTCACCTTAGGAGCCTCTTGCATGATTAATAAAATGGAAGCTTTATAGTTGATAGTTTGTTAACCACAACATCATTATTAAAATTTTTGTATTTGATGTGTTAAAAATATTTATGCTAGGTATGTGATTTATTTTAATTACAAAATTAATTAATTAAATGGTGAAATATGTATGCTTTATTAGAAATTTAAAATTATATTTAAAATTAATTCTCACAAAAATTATATAATAAAATTGTGTACTTTTTATATATTTTATATATTTTTTGTTTTGTATTTTTTATAATTAGATATTTCAATTAACTAATATACAAGTATTTTTATACAGGAAATAAGGCGGCAGCAGATACAATTATAATATTGCCGAGAGTTTAGAACTTCTGAAGTAAAATGTGATTCAGATAAATTTTTTTAAGATTGATTGTGTGGTAAATTTTTAGATATTCATTATTGTATTTTGTGTGTATGTAAATATTATGATTGTTTTAATAGTTTTTTATTTTATAAAATTAATTTTTAATGAATTAATTTTTGTATTTGATTAATTTAGTTTTTTATTATAATAAATGTTTATATAATTTTCAACAGGTGTAATAATATAAAAAATTTAATAATTAGAGGTGAATAAAGAAATTACCGACCCATTGATTGGCAAATTAGGCATACAATTAGCGACGGTACTGTTTCCGTCGCTAATTACCAAAAGGTAAAATTTTAAAATTTAATAAATTAATAAAAATATAATTACTGACGGAATCATTTCCGTCGGTAAAAAGCTCCTACATTGGTTGGTAATTTAGTCAGAAATTACCGACGGAAGTATTTCTGTGGCTAATTAGCGACGGAATATTCCGTCGGTAAATCATGAAAATCCATCGCTAATTTACCGACGGATTGTTAAAATCCGTCGGTAATAATTACCGACGCGTATTTTGTCGACGGATAATAATTTGTCGGTAATCCATCGCTAAAATGAATTAGCGACGGATTTGATTGATTTAGCGATAGAAAATTTCGTCGCTAAGTCGGTTAATTATAGTAATGTCCTTTTCCTTTGAGTGGGTGGAGGAGCTTGAGGCATAGGAGTATCTCCCCCTTCTTGTTGAGCTTGAAATTGGTCAATATCTTCAAAGTATTGCTCAAGCTCTTCATCCTTATCTTGTTCAACTTCTTCATCCTTTCAATACCACATATTGTTGATCCTCTTGAATTACTTAGAATTCTTGATGAAGGAGTTATCAAGAAGAGTAGAAGGAATGGAATCAAGATTAGAGGTATTCACCCTAAAATGTTGAGCAAGTTTGGTGATAAAACCTCCAATACAAGGGTTGTCAGAAATACTATCACTAAGCAACCAAAAGCCTCCATTGAAATAATCTCCCCATTTCAATGTCTTTCCTATCAACCATGCAATAAAGAAGATAGAGATCATCAAAAGAAATAGCTTCATGACTAAGCCCTCTAGCATTGATAGAATATGTAAGAAATCTTTAGATATACCAAAGGGCTTTTGATTGAAAAGAAGAGAATTTTGTGTGACCCGGAATAAAGTTTGAAGAAGTGGATTTACAATGATTTATCTAAAAATTGTGAGGAGACTAATGTGGGTTTACTTAAATAACACCTCCCCTTTTGAAGCCAAAAATATCATCAAACTCTTGTGAGGTTAAGTATCTCTCCCTTCTACCCAACCTAAACCTCATGCTATAAAGGGGGTTTTGTGAATCAATGTGATGAGTTCTTAGACAAAAGGAAGAAAGGAACTCAACCACAAGAGAGGGATAAGATGGAAGAAAGTCAAAAGCTAGATTGAGAATCCCTACCTTTTCAAGAAGCATTTGCACCTCCTCAAAAATACCAAGCTCTTCTAAAGCAACCTTGGACATGTATATTAAGGGAATCAAGATTCTTTGAGAAAACTCATTCATCATAGCTCTAATTTGAGCATTAGTGTAAGAAATGGGTGGAGTTTTCTTTAGTTAGTCTTTAGTGGCTCTTCTAGGAGTAGATGAAGGAGAAGGGGCTTCTTGCCTAGAGCTTCTCTTTAGTGACATGATGAAGAGTTAAAAAAATGAAGGGAAAGAGGGAATGGACTTGCAAATATGAAGATAAGAAAGCAAGAAAGCAAAAATAAGCAATTTGATAGGTAAGAATGAGAAGAGTAGAGAAAGTGATGAAATAGTGAAAAAGTATATCAGTATACATAGAGAGAATGAATGATTTTTTACCATTAGATCAAATTTGATCAAGGGTGGACATGAACTAGCCGTTTATACATTGAAAACTACTAAAACATTCAAAATTTAAGTGAAAAACTGCTAGTGGTGATTCATCCTGCCGCTCACGTGGCTAAATGTGTCACGAGTTCAATGGCTCATAATGTAATTATATTTTGGTCCCTTCACTTTCAAAAAAAGGGGCAATTGGGTCCCAAAAGTAGTTTCAATTTGATCCTTCCAGACTAAATTGACAAAATTAAAACTTTTAATTTTAAAATAAAATTTTGGATCAAAGATTAAATAATTTTGATCATGTAAATGTCGAGGATCATTAAGGATAAAAAATTAATGTTGCTTTTTAATAATTCATCATTTGAATTAATTTTCAAAGATTAATTATTAATTAGCACATAAATCAAATAAATACACAATTAAACAATAATTAAATCAATTTACTTTAAACTAGAACCATCTAGCATACCAAGCTCTTGCCTAATATAATTGAAATGTTCTTCATTAAGGGGCTTAATAAAAATATCAGCTAGTTGATTGCTAGTATCAACAAATTCAAGCACCATGTCAGCACATAAAACATGATCATGAAGAAAATGATGTCTAATGTCTTTGTGCTTGGTCCTAGAGTGTTGGATGGGATTTTTGCTTAGATTTATACCACTTGTATTATCACATTTAATTGGAATGTGATCAATGGTAATGCCATAGTCCATGAGTTATTATTTTTGCCAAAGAACTTGAGAATAACAACAACTAGCCGCTACATATTCGGCTTCGACGGTGGACAAGGCAACCGAAACTTATTTATTGCTAAACCAAGAAACTGAGCATTGTCCTAGAAATTGACAAGTTCTGGAAGTGCTTTTTCTATTTAATAGACTACCGGTAAAATCTGTATCCGAAAAAGTAACTAAATCAAAAGATGAACCTCTAAGATACCAAAGTCCTAAATGCAATATGCTAATAAGGTATTTCATAATGCGTTTAATGACATGCAAATGAGATTCTTTAGGGAAAGATTGAAATCTAGCACACAAGCATGTAGCAAACATAATGTCCAGTCTTCTAGCGGTTAAATAAAGAAGGGATCCGATCATACCTCTGAATTTCTTTTCATCAATCAGTTTTCCATTTTCATTATTTAATAGTTTGGTGGTAGTACTTCTTAGTGTTTTACTAGCTTTAGCTCCTTCAATTCTTAACTTCTTGAGGATGTCTCTTGCATATTTTACTTGGTTGATGAAGATCCCATCTTTGCATTACTTGATTTGAAGTCTAAGGAAGAATTTGAGTTCACCCATCATGCTCATCTTAAATTCACCTTGCATAAGCTTAGAAAATTCCTCACACAAGCAATGATTAGTAGCACCAAATATAATATCATCAATATAAATTTGCATAATTAGCAAGTCATTATTGAATTTTTTATGAAAAGTGTTATGCCAACCTTTCCTTTAGAGAATCCTTTCTCTAATAGAAAATTGCTCAACCTTTCATACCAAGCTCTAAGAGCTTGTTTTAATCCATATAATGCCTTGGTCAATTTAAAAATGAGGTTTAAAAAATCATGATGTTCAAAGCCCAAAGGTTGTTCTACATGGAGTTCCTCTTGAATATAACCATTTAGAAAGGCACTTTTTATATCCATTTGATATAATTTAAAATCCATGTAAGAAGCAAATGCAAGCAACATCCTAATGGCCTCTAACCTTGCAACAGAGGTAAAAGTTTCATCATAATCAATATCTTCCTCTTGATTATAACCTTGGTTCACTAATTTTACTTTATTCCTAGTAATGACACTTTGTTCATCCAATTTATTTATATAAACCCATTTGGTGCCAATAATAGGATAGTTCTTAGGTCTAAGAACTAAGTCCTAAACCTCATTTCTCTCAAATTGATTGAGTTCCTCTTGCATAGCAAGTACCCAATATTCATCTTCCAAAGCCTCACTAGTAGACTTTGGCTCAATTTGAAAAACAAAAGCAAGGTTAACTAAAGATTTAAAGGAAAATCTAGTAGTTACCCCTTTTGATGTATCACCAAAAATTAGCTTTTTAGGATAATTCTTTTTATAATGCCAATCTTTTGGAAGCTCCATCCTTGGTGAGGATGCATCTTGAACCTCCTATCTTGATGCTTCTCCTAGCTCCAATGATTTTAATGTACCATTGTCTTCCAAGTTCATGTCCATGAAGTCACCTACAAAGTCATCAATAACAATATAATCCTTTCTCGGATCAAGTGGGTTAGATTCATTAAATACAACATGTATAAACTCTTCAACTACTAGAGTTCTTTTATTAAAGATTTTATATGCTTTGCTGGAGGTGGAATAGCCTAGAAAAATTCCTTCATCTACTTTTGAATCAAATTTTCTAAGGTTTTCCTTGTTATTTAATATGAAGTATTTACATCCAAATACTCTTAGATATAATATCTTGGGTTTTCTATTGTTCTATAGCTCATAAGAAGTTTTATTTAGAATTGCTCTTTTAAAAACACGATTTGAAATATAACAAGCGGTATTGACGACTTTCGCCTAAAAGTATAGTTTTAACTTATACTCATGAAGCATGGTTCTAGCCATCTCCACTAAAGTTCTATTCTTCCTCTCAACTATCCCATTTTATTGTGGTGTTCTAGGAGAAGAATAGTTGTGAGAAATGCCATTTTCATTACAAAAGGAGTTAAGAAATTCATTTTCAAATTTGGTTCCATGATCACTTCTAATACTAGTAATACAAAAACCTTTTTCTTTTTGAACTCTTTTTGAAAAACTTTTAAAAGCATTAAAGGCATCATTTTTATGAGCTAGAAAGCACACCCAAGTAAATCTAAAGTAATCATCAACAAGTACAAATGCATAATGCATTCCACCTAAACTAGCTATTCTAGTTAGTCCAAATAAATCCATATGTATTAGCTCAAGTGGCATATAGGTAGAGACTCTATTTTTGAGCTTGAATGATGATTTAGCTTATTTCCCCTTTTGACAAGCATCACACAACTTATCTTTGGTGAACTTGAGTTTGGGTAAACCATCCATAAGTTCATTTTTACTAAGGTCATCAATCAATTCAAAATTAGCATGTCTTAACTTTCTATGCCATGTCCATGTGTAATGAGAAATAGATATTAAATAGTTATATTCCTTGATGTATACATCATTTAAATTAATGACATATACATTGTCAACTCTTTCACCTTTAAAAATTACTTTGTCATCACTAAGGTTACTAACAAAGCAATTTTTAGGATAAAAAGTGACTTTTATTTCCCATGTCACACAATGGACTAATACTAAACAAGTTATATTTTAACCCATCAACAAGTAAGACATGATGAATGAAGAGAGTTTTTAGGTTACCTATTTTGCCAATTCTCATAATCTTTCCTTTGTCATTGTCTCCAAAAGTGACACTGTCTCTATCTTTGGTTTTAATGGAAGTGAATTGATCTTTATCTCCCATCATGTGTCTTAAACATCCACTATCTAGGTACCATTGACTTTTTCTCTTAGAGGATTTCAAGCATACCTACACAACAATAAATTAAGCATTCTTTTGAACCCAAACCTTAAGTGGTCTAGGTTGGTTAGTTTCATGATAATCCAAAGGTAATAGTTGTAAGTGTAATCTTCTATAATAGCATACATTTCCAGTATGACCAAGAGTCATGCAATAAAAGCATTTTACATTTGCCAATCTATTAAGTTTAGATTCTAGATGCATGCTTTCTATTAGGCATATTGACTTTGGA
>CATIWO010164767.1:0-20396 GCA_949673435.1 Macaranga tanarius
AGAGCCGTCAAACTTAATGTTGATTACCTCTGATTTAATTATAGATTATATCCGAGAGGGAGGTTTATAATTCTTAAGATCCCTTCAAGATGAATCAAAACTAGTGTAAAACCTAGTGTAAAACCTAATGGTGTAATCAATCCTTTTTAATGGTCAATTGGGAATAGAAAATCCTAGTCTTTTAAATTTGAATTTTATTTGTGTTTTTAATTTCATTTAGTTTAGTTTTAATTACTTAAAATTACAAACTCTATTTCGTTGTCTAAATAAACAAACATTGTGAGTAAGACAGTAGTCATCACCAAAATCTATGTGGGACGATATCTTTATTTACTACTTGATACGATTCTGTATGCTTGCAGATTTTTAGCACATCATAAATTCACCCCCTTTGATAATTAGAGTTCTTAGTTGTTAGATAACTAAGGCAAGGTTCCAATAGATTGTTATTGTTATTGTTAGTTAGATTAGCAAGGGTTATATCACTATTTATTATAGATGTTTGTTTGATAGTTGCTTCCCTTGCATTATTATACATTCACACAATATGCACTCTGTCCCGATAACCCGACGATAGCTAGTGTATTATTGTCTTATTTCTATATGAGCTTAGTGGTGATGTATCTAGCTATTGTCACTCGTAGTAAATTACAATTGAGTATGTCATTCAGACCATTGAGTAGAGAGATAAAAATAAAGTATGAAGCTATTAAAACCTTTGACCTTACCCAAGACTCAACCCATATAGTGGCCCTAGTAATTTCCCTTAGGATCTACCCTACTTGCATATGTATTATGCCATATAGTCCTTTAGTTCATAAAGGATAATTCCATAATGATGAATTAGTAAGCCATATGAGATTGGGCCTAAAACTTATTCCCTTATGGCCTATCAATTTTAAATAGACTTTGATTTTATCAATAAAAGAGGCTATTTATTTTCTTTAAGCAAAAACATGCTCGTCGATTTTGTTGTCCCCTGTTAATAATCAAAACTCAGACAAAAAATCCTAGGGTAAGAGACTCACTATTGAATACGTGTGCGGGAAGAATAAGGTTGGGAGGCTACTTGTATACTTACTTATGTAATGTGCTTGTATAACTGACTTGCATATCATGCACACATGACATTCATGAATCATACTAACATATTATTTCACAACTATAGATTCATCAACATCATCATCTTCTATCTTGTCTTAACCTAAGGGAGGACGGTTAATCCAAAGTATACCAATCGAAACCATAAAGATAGTAGAATTTGATCTTAATGCACTTAAAAAAGAAGTGATTGCAGAAACTAAAGGAGTTATGAAAGAAATAGTATGAGAAGCCATAAAAGAGATGGTAGCTAAACTTTGGAACACTTTGAAGTCCAGAAAGTCTGTAACCAATAAACCCAAAGCCGATGAGGATGATGATGACTTACCTGAATTGGAGGATGTGGAAAAATAGTCCAAGCCAAAAATCAATATGGATAACAATGTACTAGAACCTAAGTGGGCAAAAGACTTGACCAAAAAGGTAGCTCAAATGTAAGTCACTATAAAAAGAGAAGGGAATGAAATCAAGTTATGATTTTGAGGATTTAGATTCTGAGGAAGATGAACTATTGCCCCTAAAATTTAAGTTTCCTGACATGAAGAAATTCAATGGGACTTAGGATCCCAAAATTCATCTCATGCAATACGTCGTTTACATAAAACCCACTAACTTGAAAAATGTAACACTTCTAAAATTACATACCATTCACATGGCAAAGGAAATATTTTTTATAAAGTGTATGAAGTACATATACATCAACTCACATATAATTACTATGTAAATAAAAACTTCTATCCAATATCATTCTTATTACTTATGGCTAAAATATATTCATAATATCATTATAAACATGCAATATGTCTTATGTAAATAAGGATGAGGTATAACTGCACCAAGCTCGCCTTTGGCCTACCTGAGGTCATTAACAAATATAACTCCGAGCTTTATCTAACTATACCCTAAAACATATAAATGCAAGGGAATGAGTTTGATACTCAGTAAATAGTTACGAAAACAAATCCATATATTAACTTCTCAAGAACTAATTAAAGGAAAATATATAATTAACTTGCTACACATCAAACTATAAGAAAATCGTATAGCCTTTAAGCTAATCTCATATTGAAAGTTCACTGGAGTGCATTGGAATGAAGTTCGGTGCTCAAAATTCAAAAGAAACAAACTAGGAAAAAGAGGCATGACGACTCGGGCTGGCGTGCCGAGTCATGACAGCCACCTCCGGTGCCGACTTGGCCCTTAGTATCGAGTCGTGCCTTCCTTAGTGCCGACTAGCCTGCTTTGGTACTGAGTTGAGCTCACATGCCAAGTCGATATAGAGGCACCTTGTGCCGACTCCCACTTAACTCGGCATGATGTGCCGAGTCATCATGCCCTTTAGGCATTCCTTCCTTGCACCCATACACATTTTGACCCCTATGTGCAGGCATTTCACACGGCCGTAATTTAAAATCATATGGTCGTGTCCAAACCTGGGCAATATTCAAATACCACAAATATATAATCCAAACACCAAACATCAATTGTTGGTATCACAAATACATCAAATCATATGATTCCAAGCAATCCACAAACATAATCCTCACCTTCAACATATCAACCATTATGCATATGTATTTCACCACAATATATATATTCATCATTCTTTCCACTTAAATGGCATACACAAATCAAACATAATATTACAAGTTTCATATATAAGAGAACTAATATATAATTATTAAAATAACTTTTTATAAAGGTATAAATTTGGCTTTCAAACTTTGTTTTAATTTATTTTCTGCAAATCTAAGTATGCTCTATGCTTGCCTCTAGTGGGATCTTGCACATCAGAAAAACTGCATTGTTTTATACTGTGCTCAATCTTCTTTTACTCCTTTCTGTAAATGGTTATCTGGACATCCTCTGAGCCATTCACCATTTTTATTCTGAACGGCACCTGTTTGGAGCATTCCTCTGGGCTGTTCCTACTTTTCAATTTCTTGACAGGGTGATTTGTGGCCATACATTTGCATCTGCATTCATCCTATGTACTGTCATTTTTCTTGCAGGGTGCTTTGTGATCATTCATTATCTGCATCTATATGAAAAATAACCCAAACATTTAATCTAAACAGTAACTGTTAACAATGTACATTTCTGTACTCAAACTGTTTTAATCTCAACAGTACTTGTTTTTACTGTTCAAACTCTCAAACGGTTTTACATACCTACCCTCTTATGTGGATACCCGCCTCGTGGCTTCCATGCTCTGGTTGGTTAACGAAACATAAGGTAAGCTGCATAAAATCTTCATTTTATCTGCATTCTTCATTTTCAAACTATCCTGTTTTTGATCCTGTCTCCTCCTGGTATATATCTATATATATATATATATACACACACACATATATTATATTAGTAATCACTTACAATCAGTACTTCTCAATCAATTCATAATTATTAGTCTCATTTGCCTTGCCAATGGACACTTAGCCAATCGACATATCAACATTTCACTCTATCGATGGTTACTTAGCCAATCGACATAATTAACATTTCACATTGTCGACGGTCATACAGCCAATCGACTTACTCAACATTTCACATTATCGATAGTCATACAGCCAATCTACATACTTAACATTTCATATTGTCGACAGTCACACAGCCAATCGATATATTGAATATTTCACATTATTGACGGTCATACAGCCAATCGACATATTCAACATTTTATATTATCGACGGTCACATAACCAATCGACATATTCAACATTTCACATTGTCGACGGTCACACAACCAATCGATATATTCAACATTTCACATTATCGATAGTCACACAGTCAATCAACATTTTTATCATACTTTACATAGTCGACGGTCACTTAGCCAATCGATATATCCATCACACATTATGTTGACATTTACTCATAAATATATATAGAATCATTTATATCTAATGAACCACTTAAATTTATAATACATTCGCACTTACAACCACAAGTTCAATACCATCTCATTTAATGTTTACTACGTTTAATCATATTCCTTACAACAAATACATCAACCTCACTCTAGTATGCAATTATTAAGCACGTTGTAGTATACCATAATATTATCACATTCTATATCACAACTCAATATTCATAATTTATCCAAGATACTCATCTTCTCAATCTCAATCACCCACAGGTGATAACAAGTATAATTCTTTCAATTTATTCGTTATCAATATAGATTTATATCATTCATATATATTTCTTAATTTATCGATTACTAAGATAAGATTAATATTCAATTAACAATATTACATATTATTTCATCTTAGTCATAACTACTTACCTCAAGTGCCTTTCAACTCCTTCAAAAGTAAAGCTTCTCCTAGTGATTGGTATTTCCTTTATCCTTGTCAATGCCTACACATAATCACACATCAATATATGAAGCAACATGACACTTACACTTAAATGCAACTAGGTGCAACTCTATGCTCAAGGTTCAATGTATCTAAATAATTCACACACAAGTCCAATGACCATGAAAATAATGCTGAATTATAATTGGAATCACTCAATTCAGACATGTATAAAATTTATTATGGATTTTTGATTAAAATCGGCAAAACAGGGCTAATAGAAAGAGTAAAAAAATGTCGAGCCCTACCAGACAACCTTAATAGCAAAATCAACTCAGGGTCAAAATATGAAAGTTATAGAGGACTCTTTAAAGTTTCTAGAGCATTAAACCTTGCCCAATTTAGGGTCCTAAAACTCTAGATATCACCGTATAACCAACACACTAGAAAATTCACAAACCAACCTATATACTACTATTGTCATGTTTGATTCATGAAGTTCATAATGCTCTTAAAAATTATAGACAAATCCAATAATCACCAAATTTATACAGACTCTACATATATGAGTCTATTTTCATTTTCAACTGAAATCATACCATTAGTATATGTAGAAAATTAATCATGAATTTTTAAATCTATTCAGGTAGAACAGGGTATCAGCATGAGCAATAAAATATCTAGCCTTATTCGACTCTCCTAATAGCATATTCAGTTTAAGTACAAAATATAAATATTTTAGAAGACTCTCTAAAGTTTCCTGGGAGTCCAATATTACTCAAATTAGAGCTCTATAGCTCAAGTTATGATCAAAATAAAAGGACTAAAAAATAGGGGAACTAGAATCCGAATTTACAAAAAATTAAAACTCAAATTCAAACAATAAAAACACAAGCAAAGCTTACCAATAGATGCTTCCAATTGATTTCAGACCTCCTAAAGCTTCTCAAACTTCTTGTTAGATAACTTCAATAAGATCAAAATCTCTCCAACCACTATCAAGAAATACTCTCATTCTTCTTCCCCAATTTCTCTACACTCACACACTACACTAACATACACATACACATACACACACACTCACCCAATCAAACACTACCATTTGTGCACATAATTAGCCAAGTAAATTGCCTCTCTAAAGTCTTCCTCCCACAATTGCATATTTATCCTTTAATAACCAAAACAACAACAACAACAACAATAACAACAACAACAACAACAACAACAACAACAACAACAACAACAACAACAACAACAATAATAATAATAATAATAATAATAATAAATCTCTAATTAAATAAAACTAAATATCTCTACAATATCCATTAACCTCTGTAATGAATTGAAATAAATTTACAATAGCCCATAACTTTATTATTGTGATAATTAACTTCAAACTCACCTAACAATTTGGTCCTTCTCTATAACTTATACCCATTATCAAACTTAAATGAAGAAAACTATCTAATATGCATAAAATACCATACATACATCATAAACATGTAAGTTAAAAGGGCAGGTATTACAACAAAGGCTAAAATTGTGAAGCAATACCCTATATTATGAAGCAGTTCCCTACATCACTAGAAAGTGTTGCAGATAATTGGTATTACACATTGGATGCTCATATTCAGTCATATTGGAAGGAATTGAGTGCTACTTTTATTAAATAATACCACTTAAATTTACATATGAAAGTGACCCTTAAAGATCTTTAGAATATAAAGAAAAAGTTGAATAAATCTTTCACTAATTATTTGACACATTGGAGGGGAAAGTTAGCTCAAGTGAAACATAGACCAATAGAGTCAAATCAGTTTTTATAGTAATCAAAGGATGCAGCCCTGTTCTATCTAAGAAGTTAAGAGATCTGGGAATTAAGAACTTTGAAGAGTTATATCAATTTAGTGTGCAAAAAGAGGCTGACTTGAATGAGGAAAAGAAGCATTATGGAACTAGGTCGGGAGGCAAAGATGATCATAGGTCCACTAATGCAGTTGAAGTTAAAACCACTAAACAGTCTAGATGGTTCTCAAATTTTAGTAAACATCTTTCTAAAATCATTGATAAGTTGCTTAAGAAGAACCTAATTGAACTTCTACCTCCAAAAACTCCTCATCCCAATTCCAATCCTAACCTATACTGCAAATACCATCAACATATAGGCCATGACACTAATCGATACATCCAACTCAGATATGTCATTCAAGACCTCATTAACTCTAAAAAAATTACCAATCCTGAAACTAGAAAACCAAACACCCAAAACAACCCCTTTTCAAACTATTAAAATATACCACCACCACATCCATTTTTCCTTGTGATTAATTTTAGACTGACTAAAGAAGAGGTGATGAACTCTTTTGTTGACATTGAACCTTTCGAACAACCTAAAGAGGAAATAGGACTTTTAGGCCAACCTTTAAGAAAATTTGACTGTTAGGTGAAATACTCAAAGCAATATTCTTTTGACATGCTAATGGAGTTCATCAAGCCAACTACTTGGGAAATTAAGAAGAAGCTAGATAATAAAAGGCAATGGATATTTGGGAATTATCTAATGATGCAAACTTGGCAAATACATAATCATGGATTACTGATGAAGTTAATAAGCTCACTATATTATTGGATGAGTTGGTGAGTAAAAAATAAATGATAGGTGAAGGATTTCGTTAATGTTACTTGTGATGATAGGATGGCTTAATTGAGCTTGCTATTTAGATTTAGAGGTTTAAAATTTGATCATTGTTAGCTGCTTTAGAACTGGTGATTTGTTTTTTTTTAAAAATTAATACAATACAATTTTACTTTTACTTTTATTTTTGTGATGTCTTCTTGATTAATTACACTTATTGTGGTGATTATTTCGCATACATTTTTTACATGTATTTTATACAAATTAGTCATTTAATCCTGGCATGATTAAATATTACTTATTGGATATGAACTTTTTTCCTGATGAGTGAAAGAAAAAATGATAGAAAGTATATGTTAGATTCAATAAAAAGCCAATGTTTTAACATGCAAACAAGTGGCATTACGATCTTGGGGGAGACTGTAAACCAAATGAGGAGGGGAACAAGCTTAGATCCAATTTTGAACTAAGGAAATGAAAGGAGGCATTTTCTACAAATATAAAGCTATTAAGCTTCCAAATAGTGCCAAGAGAGAGCAGCTTAATTGGTGACATTAATTGAATCAACAAATATATAAAATGCTTTCTATCAAAATCTCGTTAGAGATAAAACACCATAAAGGGGCTGCCTAAGCAAAAGTTAGAGGCAATAAAAGTAAAAATAAAAAATCTCTTGCTAGGGAGAAAACCCCACAAAGGGGCTATCTAAGCAAAAATTAAGGACTACATAAAAGGAGACAGAGTGCACAAAATGGTTAGTTGGAAAACTTGTAAGGGTAAGCCACCTAACGACAAGAAAATTTTTAGAAGTGATTTGTAATGTCTAGTTGTGCCAAAATTAAATGACCCATGTTTGCCATTATTATTGTCTGAAGTTATGTGAAATTTTTATTACATTTTTCTAATTAAACAGGAAGACATCATGGTTTGAGGAAAACTACTTTGCCAAAATAAGAGGAAAGATAAATTTTCACTTGTTTCACTTTACTAGAGTAATTTCCTAAATTCTTTCTGAATGACAAGGGATATGACCACTAAACTTTTGAGGTAGTTGGTGGACAATTTGCTTCGTAATAGACATATGTGGAATGATGAGTCATGAAGTACCTAAAGTCAACCGCCATCAATCCTAAGGGGCAATTTGAATACAATCAACACTAATCTTTAACATCAACTCAAAGATCTTCAGAATCAGTTAAGGTATCTTCGTCCTTCAGCATATACATACTTAACAGTAGATCTCATAGTATTATTAAATTGGGCACCAGTCGACAATCATAGACTATTGATTTTGGGGGGCATATCATCATTAGAATTGATTAAGGTTTCCTTATTTTCTTCCTTGGCGTCATTAACAGCACACCTTTCTAGAAGTTAATCTTAATATCAATGAATCTTTTCATCAGTGTTTCCTTTTACAAAAATGTTATTTGAGCTTCCCAAGATAATGGATGGACTTGTTTATATATAAAGGAAATACAAGTATCATGTCATACATGCATACATATGATTGAATGCGTTTTTTTATTCTTGATGATGACTGATTTTTAAAATTTTTTTGAACCTTTCAAATTATTTTCTTATTTTCAAAAATAAATTTTTAAATATTTTTAAAATATTTTGCTAAAATTTTTCTCTTGGAATATAGATGCCGAGTAAAAAGAATTTTTAATGTTTTTATGCTTTCTTGGAATGATTGACATCAAGATGGATTATTGAAATTAGTTGGAATGATTGATACCAAGTAATTATATTTTTTTCCTTCTTAGAATAATTGATGCTAAGATGGAATCTCACCTAGAGTATAGATTCTAGGCTACGATTTTCAAAATTAGATTTCTTGTCAAGAGTATGGATTGTAGATTGCATTTTTCAATATGTTTTAAATTTAGATTTCTTGCCTAGAATATAGATTCAATGCTGCATTTTCCAAAATGCTTTTAAAATTGAATTTCTCGCTTAGAATATAAATTTTAGGTCACATTTTCTAAAATTCTTACAAAATTGGATTTCTCGCCCTGACTGTAGATTTTAGGCCACGTTTTTTAAAATGCTTTCAAAATTAGATTTCTCGCCTAGAGTATAGATTCTATGCCATATTTTCAAAAATACTTTCAAAGTTGGATTTCTCGTTTAGAGTATAGATTCTAGGCTGAGTTTTTCGAAATGCTTTCAAAATTGAATTTTTTGCCTCGAGTATAGATTTTAGGCCGTATTTTTCAAAATGCTTTCAAAATTGGATTTCTCACTTAGAGTATAGACTCTAGGCTGCATTTTTCAAAATGCTTTCAAAATTGAATTTTTCGCCTAGAGTATAAATTCTAGGCCTATGTTTTCCAAAATGCTTTCTAAATTTGAATTTCTCGCCTAGAATATGAACTCTAAGCTACATTTTTCAAATGTAGTTTTTAACATTTTTCAAACTTCCACATTCAATGATTTGTTATTGCATCAAAACCTTTCCTTTTAAAATTTAATCATTAAAGGAAAAAAAGTTTTATATTGTATTCTTCAGCATCCTCTCAACGCTTCTTCACAAATTTCATTTCATTTCATTTATGATGAAGTAGAGGGCAACTATCAGCACGTAAATTTTGAACTGCTAAAGTACACATCTAAAATCCGATGATGATTATCTTTCAGTAATCTCAAGAAGATTGTTGCTATAAAAGGAAATGCAAATGACTTCGAAAATTTCTATAAAATCATGTTAAAATAATTTTTTTCAGGTTTTTCTTTTTAGGGGTTTATTTGTAATTTTTAGAAACTAAAGGGAGGTAAAGTGTAATTTTTCATTATCCTATCTCTACACTTCCACACACACTCACGTGACTTTATTGTTTTTCTCTTTTTTTTTGGTATTTATTTAGTTTTATTTGCCTTTTTTTTTTTATCACTTTATCTCTTTTTAACTACATTGTTAATTAGAGTTTGTTTTAACTGAAGATTCTTATCTTCTCAGGTTGATTTTTTATTTTTTATTTAGATTTCCATATAAATGTCAGTTTTGGTTAATTAGAGGTAGAGCGAGAAAATATATAAAAAATAGCATTTTTTATAAAACTGGATTCTTGACATTCTTCTTGTTCTTCTCCTTATTCTATTTTTAAACTTTTTCTTATTTTTTATTTTTTTCTTTCATCTAACTTTTAGGAATTAGGATGTAAAGACAATTATTAAAATTAGTAAATTTAGGGTTTTTTTTAAAATTAATTCACAAAATAAAAAATTATACACATTCCTTTGCTGTTTTATTTTTGGATAAATTCAATAGTTTAATTCAGTTTCAACAATACAACAACTGCCTTAAAGGAGACAGCCATCGCAAGGTGAATTTGAGGGTAAACATTCTTCTTTTTTTATTTGTTCGTGTTTGATTTATTTTATTTTATTGTTCATGTATCTTTTTGTAAAAAAAAAAAAATTGTTTTTTATTTGATCTGATTTATTATTAGGGATGAATGCAATTTTGTACCCTATGGTTTTACATTTTGATAAAATTAATCATGTGATTTTTTTGACATTTAGGTACCTCAAGCTTCATAATTTTTTATACTTTAATACCGTTCTAACAATTATTGTTTAAAATATATATTTTAATATTAAAATAATATGGATTTTTAATACTATAATCATATAATGAGTGATATATCATTAAAATAATTACAATAAACTCACAACAAATTAAGTTTAGATGTATTTTTATTTTTCTAATGAATAAAAAGAAATAATTTTTAAAAGTAAATAATTGGTTAAATAGATCACAAATAATATATAGAATAAATTTATTATTGAAATTTAATATTACATTAATGTTAGTTAGAAGGGTACTAAAATGTAAAAAAATATGAAATACAAGATACTTAAATATTAAAAAATAACCACATGACTAGTTTTGTCAAAACACGAAACCAAAGGGGTACAAAATTATAATTATCCCTAATTAATTATTTGATTTGTTTTCTAAAATTATATTATTTTTGTAAGATTTATAAAATATATAAATTCTTGTATAGAATTGTACTAAATTTAATCTAAATTTAAATAAAGATTTTTTAAAAATATATTAAAGGCACCTACTTGAAGCAGGTGCAATTAGTCCTTTTTTTTCTAATCATTTGCATTTGATATGGATTTGTTTCTGGCCCACTAAAAACCATTCTTTACTTTGCTTTGCCGAATTCATTCTTTTCATTTGGGATTTTATTTTGATTTTTTTCATTATTTCCATGCTGTTCATTAATTGGTTGACACTAGTTTTATGCATTTTTATTTTTATTATTTCTGTTTTGTTGCCTTTCTTTATCTTTTTATTTGGTTTAATTTCATCTTGTCTGCTTTGTTAAATTTAGGCTAATGCAGTAAAATCGATTTATTTTGTGTTTGAATTAATTTTAGTTTTAATTTGATTTTTATATTTCATATTTGTGGGTTTATTTGTCTGGTCCATGTCCGAATATTTAATAATATATTTAAGTAGGACTAAATTGAATAGAAAATAAGTTTGAATTAAGGACTTAATTGAAAAAAACTTAAGTTGAGGGGCTAAATGAAGAAAATGGCTTAAACCACCATTAAACAGAAATAAAAAAAAGAATGTCACGTGTTAAGCCAAACACTGGGCAGTGGTACTTGGCCATGTAAGGAGATTTTGATAATGGTTTGGTACCATTTTAGTACTAAACAAAACGAAAAAAAAAAAAAGAAGCAGCAAAGGAACGCACAGAAAATAAGTGAGTGGTCCTACATATCTATTCTTCTATATTGGTTGTTAAACTTATCTTTAGAAGTTATCTAGTTTGAATTCTTTTGAAATTTTTATTGTTGAGCTTGTGCTTATCGCAGATAGTTTCATTGTTATTTATACTTGAATTCTACAAATTTTTTTCGAACTTCTTTGTTCTTGGCTTTGGTTGTTGAAATTGTTGCTTGAACCTGTCCTTTGCAAGATGCTTCATTCAAAATCTCGATTTGTAATTGTTGAGAATTCTATTTAAAAAAATAATATTAATTAATGGTAATAATATTAACGCAAAGAACCCCGCTTGATATTTCAACAAATAAACATATATGCACTCAACTGTGTTTACAGTTATTTGTATATAATTATGGTTAAAATTATATGTAAGCTCTTGTTAAGAATCGTTGGGCCTCAAATTTTAATCAGTTTGAATAGGCGATGCTATTCCATAAGATTGAATACTTATTCAGTGTAATAGCCATCGGTTTAGTGAAGCATTCATTTAAGTTAAGATGTAAAAAAACTAATGACTATAGAAATCATGTGAATATGGGCCTTAAATGGGCTAGGATATCCTTAAGATAGAGATAATTGAATCAATTTGAATACAATCTAATTAGATAATATGGTTGTAGTTTTATTTTTAAGGCTAACTAACTTGCTAAATGACTGTAGAACAAAATAATAATAATAATTTATGACACCTTATAATTCCAATGAAAGTTTGGAAATATCCTTTCCTAAGTTTATATTCTTAAGAAATTAAACTATTTATTCTTTCTATTTATTCTTATAAATAATCTAATTAATTTTAAATTTAATAATTATCTTTAAGATTGATAAAGAAAATAATAATAATAATAATAATAATAATAAATAAATAAATAAATATATATATATATATATATTGAAAGTATGATTATTAAGTGAGTATATATACACTAAAAGAAAAGGTTGCAGTAAGACTGTACCCGGGGTACAGCAGGGTTCGGTGAGACGTAAGACTGTGTCGGGGACACAACTGCTGACGTAAAATTGCTAATTCATGTATATGGGATACAGAGTTAAGAGATTTATGATTACTATCTTTGGGACAACGCTCGTGATTGTAAAAGCCTTTGGGGTTGATCCGAGTGGTTTTATTATATCGGTATGCATACCTTATTTGAACCTTCAATGTGTTGACTGGTACCCACCACATTGATAGCAATCTGACCAGATAATGAATAACTTATTAGTTTGTATTTTGATTTAAAATGTTGATTGATTGAGTTGATTCAATATTAGTCAAGAGTATTTATTTTTAAATTATTATTTATTACGGTTTTGTCCAAGGACAATATTTGGAAAGAGTGATTTATGATTATTCTTTCGTTTACTTGTATGCTCTATTATTTTTCTTTTGGGAGTTGTGTTGTGATCAGTCTGCTCACTGGATATTTTCTTGTGAAAATACTCACCACTCTTTTATTTTAAAATATTTTCTTTCAGCATAGCTTAGAGTTGTAAATAGTGTATGTATATATGGCGATCCATTGGACAGCCCAGACTTATAATGTACATGAAGAGGAGACCGAGATCCTCTACTTTATTAGACACAATGCAGATGTCGACCTATCCTTTATAGTATCTATGGAGTTGATAGCTATAGGCTAATGTATACATACTGAGAGAGTTGACTTTCTAAATGGATGACTGATGGTGATCGCGGTCATCTATAAGATCACACTAGGTGTTCGGGTCTCCCTGGTCTGGACGTAGTTACCTCTGACTCTGCAGTTCCTTTTCTTTTTGGGTTAGATGGGAGATATGTGATAGAGAGTAACTGTTCTTTTGAGTGTAGATATCTCTAGGGCTTGTAGGCCTTCTTTTGGGATTTACGGGTTTTGCCTATCTTTTTGGTGTAATATTTGTACATTTTGGATAGCCCCTTTTTCCCATGATATCCCAATCTGTAGTACACTATCTATTATTGTAGATATTTCTTATCAAATGAGCTTATATGAATCTTTCCATCTATTACTCATTGTGGTTGGATGATAAAATGTTTATGTGATTATAATTTCTTAGTAAAATGGTGGTCATGTTATAGCAATTTCAATATAGAAGTGGCACCTCTCCACTTCGGCATCTCGAGCGGAATAGTAAAAGTGTTGGTGCTATCTAACGAGGTGTCGTTGGGAGGGGTGTAATAGTTTTTGATATCAGAGCCTAGGTTTGAAAAGTTTAGACTGAGAAATAGAACTATTGATGATTCTAGAAGTGTAGGCTATGAAGTTTAGATTAGGATGAAATCTATGTGATGAATAAAAAAAATGATTGATGATGTCATATTTGGTGATTTAAAGGTACTTAATATATTAATTCTAAATTATAGGAAGTTAAGTGATGGCAAGAACTAGAGGAGGTGGTATAGGCGCTCAAAGTAAACCTAGAGGTAGATCAGAGGCTGAGGTAGGGGCCGAGGTGCCCAAATAGGTAGAATGGATATGATAGAGAGGGGTGAGGCTGCGAATCAAAGAGGGAGTGCATCACAAAATAAAACTCCATCTGAAACCTTTGTTAGCAATGAAAGAAGTGATGGATGTGCACGTGGTACAGAGAGTGAACAGGGTAATTCAATGTTGAGAACGATGATACTAAATTTTAACGTGCCGAGGCAAGTACGAAATGGACTGTAACCACTACCGGTGCGTGAAAACGTAGCTAACCCAATACCACAAATGATGTATATGGATGCTATAAAATTGGCGTGAACTATGGCCACGACAATGGCAGAAAGAGACAGAGAAAAGTATAAAAGGCCTAGAGAGGTGATTGAGCACACAAAAAAGTGTGGAGCGTTTGACTTTTATAGTACGTTGGATCCAGGTCAGGCTGAAAAATGGATCAATACCACAGAGAAGACTTTTATGACCCTGCAACAGAGCAATGAAGAAAATATGAGCAATATTTATGGGTTGATGTTCGATAAAGCTGATGATTGGCTGACTCAAATTCGGAATCTCTAAGGGGAGGCCTTAAACTGGCAGGTATTCAAGGAAGAGTTCTGTAGAGAATACCTGATGGAGAGTTATCGGAAAGAGAAGATGGTTGCGTTTATTAATCTTGTACAAAGATCGATGATGGTAAGGGAATATGTAAATAAATTTGAAGATTTGTACAAATATGCTAAGGATATCTATCCTACTGAAGAGAGGAAAAGTGAGAAGTTCAAAGAAGATTTGTACATATCCTTGAAAGGAAAGCTGAACATGTATGCTAGAACTACATTCCGAGGTTGGGTCGAGAAAGTAATAGAGTAGGAAAAGCTCAATAAGGAATTTAAGGTTTCAGCTCAAACTTGACAAAATCAGCAGCCCGAGTCATCACGATAACCCTAAAGAATGAATGAGGAATAACGAATAAGATACTTTCCTTATCCAAGAAGTAATGTGAGGTCAGGGGGTGGAAACTAACCCCAAGGAAGTCAAATGTCAGTTAGACAATTGGTGAGACTGTCAGGATAAAGAAATATTGGATATGGCATGCAGAAAAGAGACGTATTGCCTTGGTGCAACATATGCAGGAAGAATCATTCATGAAAATGAGGTCAGTTGGAGATTAGAAACTTCTGGTGTAATGAGATCAGACATTATGCCAGAAGCTGCGCGAAAGCACAATCAGGAGAACCGTCAGTACAAGCATCATATGCTCCTCGTAGTGAGCGAGGTGGAAGATCAACTAGAGTAGGAAGGCCTATGAATACAGCCAGAGAAAGGAATGAAGCAGTGGGACTTCAATGAAATCAACCATGAGAGCTGAGCGTTGTATTAAGTGGTGCACAGCAGGTGAGGATCTATGCTGTCACTAAAAAAGAGGCAGAGGGCAAAGCTCACATCAATGGTAAGTTAGCATGTATATTGATTAATACCGGTGCTACATATTCATTCATATTAATAACTTTTGTGATGCATGATAAACTTAAGATGAATGACTTAAATAAACCTGTGGTTGTGACCATGCCTATGGGTATGAGTATTGTATATAAGAATGTGTATAGGAATGTTTTAGTAGAAATTGATAGGAGTAAAATGAAATAGAATTTCATACCACTGC
The DNA here is from genome assembly GCA_949673435.1 of Macaranga tanarius. NCBI lineage: Eukaryota > Viridiplantae > Streptophyta > Magnoliopsida > Malpighiales > Euphorbiaceae > Macaranga > Macaranga tanarius. Next base: position 15,875 of record CATIWO010164767.1, read on the forward strand.
ATCTTGATGAGTTTGATGCAATACTTGGGATGGATGGATTGAACCATTACCGAGCAAATGTGAATTGCTTCGCTAGGCAAGTAAAGTTGGAAGGAGAAGATGGAAGGAAGATAATATTTATTAGAGAATATAAGAAGACTCCTATCAAGATAATTTCGATGATGAAAGTCAAAAAATATCTTAGAAAGGGGTATGAAGCTCATCTAGCTTCAGTAGTAGAAGAAAGAAAGAAATGTGCGAAATTGAAACAACTACCGGTAGTACACAAGTTTAAGGATGTGTTTCCTGATGATTTACTAAGATTACCACCAGAACGAGAGATTGAGTTTGAGATCGAACTTGCACCTAGAACAGCTCCTATATCACAAGCGTCATATAGGATGGCTCCAGCAGAATTGAGAGAACTGAAGGTGCAGTTGTAAGAACTACTAAACAAAGGATTTATTCGACCAAGTTTTTTACCTTAGGGTACACCTTTGCTGTTTGTCAAAAAGAAGAATGAATCTTTTTGGCTGTGTATAGATTATAGATACCTGAACAATATCACAATTTAGAATAAATATCCTTTACCTAGGATTGAAGACTTATTCGACCAACTGTAAGGAGTGAAAGTGTTCTCAAAAATTGACTTACGCTCTGGTTATCACCAGTTAAGGATTAAGGAATCCGACATATGAAAGACTATGTTCAGAATGAGATATGGATACTATGAGTTCCTAGTAATACTGTTCAGACTCACAAAAGCACCAGCTTTATTCATTGATTTAATGAATCGTGTGTTCAATCCATATCTAGACAAGTTTGTGATTGTGTTCATTGATGACATTCTAGTTTACTCAAAGTCAAGGGAAGAACATGAAGAGCACTTGAAGTTGATATTGGAGATATTGAGGGCTAAACAGCTATACGCGAAGTTTAGAAAATATGAATTCTGGTTGGACAAGGTTATATTCTTTGGGCATGTAATATCGGTTGAAGGGGTGTACGTAGACCCTAGCAAAATCACCACGATTGTTAATTGGGAACCACCAAGAAATGTAACAGAGGTACGAAGCTTCCTAGGTTTAGCGAACTACTATCAACGATTCATGCAAGATTTCTCAATCACAGCGTCACCATTGATAAAATTACTAAGAAAGAATATGAAGTTCATATAGTGTTCGGAATGTTAAAGAAGTTTTGAAATCTTGAAGGAAAAATTAGTTACGGCACCGATATTAATGTTACTTGTTGAATGAGGTCATTATATGGTGTATAGTGATGCTTTAAAGCAAGGGATTGGTTGTGTATTAATGCATAATGGAAAAGTAGTAGCATATGCGTCAAGGCAACTAAGACCATATGAGCATAACTATCCTACGCATGACCTAGAATTAGCAGTAGTAGTGTTTACATTAAAAATATGGAGACATTACTTATACGGAGTCACCTGTCAGATATTCACGAATCATAAAAGTCTAAAGTACATTTTAACTCAGAAAGAGTTAAATTTGAGACAAAGATGATGGGTGGAGCTATTGAAAGATTATGATTGTATGATTGAGTATCACCCAGGAAAAGCGAACGTGGTAGCCGATGCGCTAAGCTGAAAATCAGGTGGAAGTTTATATCATATCCGTATAATAATGATACCGTTGTAGATTGAATTATGCAAGCTAAACATCGAGCTTGCGATAGATGCTTCTAGTGGGGTTTTGGCCACCTTGAAGTAAGGCCGATGTTATTGGAAAGGATGGCAGCAACTCAATAACTGGATAAGGAAATAGAGAAACTGTGTGAAGATATAAAAAGTAGCAAAATGAAAGAATTAAAGTGTACTGAGGATGGAGTTTTGAAATTTAAAAATAAATTGTATGTGCAAAATATAAGCGAAATGCGATGAGAAATTATGGAAGAAGCACATTATTCGGCATACGCTATGCATTCAGGAAGCATGAAAATGTATAGAATGCTGAAAGAAAACTACTAGTGGAAAGGAATGAAGAGTGATATAGCAGAGTTTATATCCAAGTGTTTAACATATCAGCAAGTGAAAGCTGAATATAAATATCCTACTGGACTGCTATAATCCTTGCTAATTCCTGAGTGGAAGTAGGAACACATCACCATGGATTTCATAGTATGACTACCGAAGACCCAACTAGGACATGACACTGTATGGGTAATCGTGAATCGGTTTACGAAATAAGCACATTTATTACCAATTGAAGTCAGTTACAATTTGAATAAATTAGTCGAGCTTTACATGAAAGAGATCGTGAGACTACATGGAGCCTTATTATCAATCATATCAAATCACGACCCTAGATTTACATCGCGATTTTAGTCGAGTTTACAAGAAGCGTTGGGTACTAAACTAAAGTTTAGTATAGCTTTCCATCCTCAAAAAATGGTCAATCCGAATGCACCATACAAATTTTGGAAGATATGCTTAGGGCTAATGCATTAGAGTACGGGGGCAACTGGGATAAGCAAATACTATTGATGGAATTTGCTTATAACAACAGCTACCAGAGTAGTATTGATATGGCTCCGTTCAAATCACTTTTATGGAAGAAAGTGTAGAACCCCTATTTATTAGGAGGAAGCTAGAGAAAGAAAGCTATTAGGTCTAGAATTAGTGCAGATAACTATGAAAAATCTTCAGATTGTTCAAGCCAACATGAAAGCAGCTCAAGATAGGCAGAAAAGCTATGCCAACTTGAAGCGAGTCAATATTGAATCCAAAATAGGAGAAAAGGTGCTTCTAAAGATATTTCCATAGAAAGGTGTACTGAGGTTTGGCAAACACGGTAAATGAAGCCCAAGATTTATAGGGTCATATGAAGTGATTGAGCGTGTTAGGCTAGTAGCTTATCGACTAACTCTACCCCTAAACTTGTCAAGAATTCACGATGTTTTTCATATGTCAATGTTAAGGAGGTACAGAAGTGATCCTTCACATGTATTACGAGAACAACCGGTGGAACTGAAAGAAAATTTGAGCTACGAAGAAGAGCCGGTATCAATCATCGCTAAGGAATAAAAGATACTGCACAACAAGGTCGTTCCGCTAGTCAAAGTGCTATAGGAAAATCATCCTCGCGAAGAAGCCACATGAGAACGAGAAGAGGATATGAGGCATCGGTACCCACAATTATTTCTTCATGATTGAGCTATGTTTATTTGCGCCCTCAAATTTTGAGGATAAAATTTTTTAAGTGGGGAAGAATTATTGGGTTTGTGTCTGAATATTTAATAATATATTTAAGTAGGACTAAATTGTATAGAAAATAAGTTTGAATTAAGGACTTAATTAAAAAAATTAAGTTGAGAGGCTAAATGAAGAAAATGGCTTAAACTGCCATTAAACAAAAAAAGGAATGTCACGTGTTGGGCCAAGCACTGGGTAGTGGTGCTTGGCCATGCAAGGAGATTTTGATAATAGTTTAGTACCATTTTGGTACCAAACAATACGAAAACAAATAGAAGCAGTAAAAGAATGCACAGAAAATAAGTGAGTGGTCCTCTATATCTATTCTTCTATATTGGTTCTTAAAATTATCTTTAGAAGTTATCTAGTTTGAATTCTTTTGAAATTTCTATTGTTGAGCTTGTGCTTATCGCAGATAGTTTCATTATTGTTTATACTTGAATTCTACAATTTTTTTCGAACTTCTTTGTTCTTGGCTTTGGTTGTTGAAATCATTGCTTGAACATGTCCTTTGCAAGATGCTTCATACAAAATCTCGATTTGTAATTGTTGAGAATGCTATTTAAAAAAATAATATTAATTAATGGTAATAATATTAACAGCAGAGAACCCCGGTTGATATCTCAACAAATAAACATATATGTACTTAGCTGTGTTTATAGTTATTTGTATATAATTATGGTTAAAATTATATGTAAGCTTTTATTAAGAATCGTTGGGCCTCAAATTTTAATCAGCTTGAATAGGCGATGTTATTTCATAAGATTGAATGCCTGTTCAATGTAATAGCCATCAGTTTAGTAAAACATTCATTTGAGTTAAGATGTAAAAAAAACTAATGACTATAGAAATTATATGAATATGGGCCTTAAAAGGGCTAGGATATCCTTAAGATAAAGATAATTGAATTGATTTGAATACAATCTAATTAGATAATATGGTTAGAGTTTTATTTTTAAGGCTAACCAACTTGCTAAATGACTGTAGAACAAAATAATAACAATAATTTATGACACCTTATAATTCCAATGAAAATTTGAAAATACCCTTTCCTAAGTTTATATTCTTAAGAAATTAAACTATTTATTCTTTCTATTTATTCTTATAAATAATCTAATTAATTTTACATTTAATAATTATCTTTAAGATTGATAAAGAAAATAATAATAATAATAATAAAATAAATAAATATATATATATATATATATTGCAGTAAGACCGTACCCGGGGTATGGTAGGACTTGGTGAGACGTAAGACTGTGTCCGGGATACAATTGCTCTCGTAAAATTGCTAATTTCTATATCTGGAATACCGAGTTAAGAGATTTA
>CATIWO010164776.1:0-12488 GCA_949673435.1 Macaranga tanarius
CATATTGGCTTTATTAATATATATATAAGACAAAGGAGTTGTAGAGACAACTTCTTACTTAAATTTTGGCTAAGGCATTTTAAGAGTTAGTTTGGTTATTCTAAAAAAAAAGGAAAAGTTGAGAGTGTCTCTTCTTCTTCTTCATAGTTTCTTATATGCAGAGAACCAAAATATATCACAAGGGTTGTGATCTCTCTACCCAAAAGCCTTAGTTGTACAAGGTAAATCCATCATCCTTGGGAGGTAGCTATTAAGTTCCATACCTTCAAGATTGTAAAAGCTTTCATAAGCTCTTGGGTGTTATTCAAGAGAGGCTTGTATAGAAAGCTAGTTGCATCTTAAAGATCATTACTTAACGCAATCCAGGTGTCTCGAGCTAGAGGTTTCACATTTGGGAAACTCGGAGCTAGTAGATTCAACAACCAAAGCTTGTCGAGCGTTCTACACACTAAGGAGTATTGAAAGTGTTACTTAACATTTAGTATATAGGGCTTGTAATTTGATTACATGACTACTTTATTTGTTGATAAAATATTATCCATAATGCATGTTAGTTGTGTAATTCCATGTGATTTAGTTCTTGGGGCATTGAATGGATTCAAACTTAATGCAAGTGTTGCATGCTTCCAAAAATTTTAAAATTCCGCATATTTGGTTGCTTTGAACTTCCATTCCCTTCAAAGGTTTGGTCCTAACCCATTTGTATAAATGGCGCTGACATTATATTACGTGTGTATACAGTAGATAGAAAATTTGTCAGGCTTCCGGCATTATTCTCCAAGTTCACTATTCATAATATATACCCAGCAAAGCCAAATGAAACCTATTATACATTGGCTTTGCATGGCATATAGTATGATATGCACTTAGAGAATAATTGCCAAAAAGAAGTCGAATATATTTATACTCTATGCATAAGTTTTGAAAGTAATCAAGAATGTCAACATCACTTGTACAAACTATCCACTAGGACAATCCAATGCCCTCATTCATTATTGAGTGCACTGGACGAGTATTCTACAGCTAACTAAGGCCATTTAACATGGTCAGAGCAACTGTTAAGTAATTAATAAACAATTAATATATATATACATGTGCTGATTTGTAAACATAAGCACATAAATTACAACTAAAAAATCTCAACCACTATTTGTACAACTTTAATATCCATAGTGCCTTCATGCATCCTATATATCTAAAAGAATTACAATTGCATAATAGTGCATGCTTGTTACAATAATATAAATATATATATATATATATATATATATATATATATATATGCTATTAGCAACAGACGAGTGATATTAACTTACCTCATTGACGTGCAGTTCTAACTCGGCCTCAATACAATAGCTCTCCTTTGGAAAAATCTATAATTAAGAATAATATAAATAAGATTAGAACATATTTCCTAACATCTACAATTGCAGAAAAGACTTAAACCACCTATAAAGACTAAACAAACAAATTACGAGGATTCTACCGAACATTTGGCAGAACCTCCCCTAAAATATAGACATTTTCCTACTAAAGTAGGGCCAATCCTGCAATAAAACAACTACACTTCTATACACAATCACAACTAGAGCTCAGTTATCCACCGTACTATAATTAAATTTAACTGAGGCCAACAAGCACAATTCAGAATTACAGTTTTAATCACAACTTTAATCCCAATTATAAATCACAGTTTTTGAATTAAAGTTGTGAATTAAATGAACTATACTAACTAAAATTTTAAAGGTTTGTGGGGAACCAATCATACATTTTGTGCTTGTTATCTTTTCTTTTTTTGTCTTTTTGGGTATTAAATTTGATAACATGAGTACGTATAGTAGTTCAAATTCTACAAAAGAAAGATATATAGCTGCAAATGGCTGTAAGTTTTCACACTGTAATTTTTCTTCTTAATTAAGTAATTAAGCTACTGCTGCCCCATGTATATATATTACATGGATGAAGGAATCTTTTAGAGTAGAAGTGGAATATGTACATTAATTGGCATATTTCTTTTCTTGTATCTTATCTTTTCTTTTTCCATTTAATTGGAGAGTAGTTAGTTAATTAATTAGCAGAAATATATCAATAAATTAAAACTAAAAAATGTGTGTGTAAATGGATATAATAATGTGAGAGTGTGTGTAATAGATATACTATTGTGGTACACTTTTTTTTTACTGCTGGATGGATGCAGTATCTTGGTCTTGTGATGTTAACAGTTTATATTTTTTGTACTGCTCCTTAATATATACTTCATGTCCTAAACATCCAATAAGATGTGACCTAATGATTCATTTTTGGCAGAGATTTTGTAATAAATATTGCCTATGTTATTTAGTCATCAACGAGATGAAATTAGGAAGATAAGGGTAAAAGACCAAAATAAATAGGCATTACCTTGTTATTTGGTCCTGGAGGTGGCCCTTAGGCCAGGTTAGATAGGTTTGTTTTTAACCCTCTCACCTAGCGAATTAGTTTGGATAAAGTTGCAGCCAACTAACTAGTGGACTTGTACAGATTAATTTTTGTTACACAATTACACAAAGCATGGACAACTTGTTAATTCCAATTTCTAGCTTATAATGAGAAATGCAACTAATAAATGCCTAGCAAAATGAAGGTAACAAACTAATTTTCACACTAGCAACTCTTTTGAAAAAAATAGATGGAAACTCTTTTGTAAATACCTAGATCATTAGATTTAAATAGAATAATTTTCAGTGTTATACTAAAAATAACTTTATCAGTTGGTTCCAGTTACTTTTTGCTGTTATGATGAATAGAGCAAGACTCACTACCTATTAGATCCACTAACTTCTATTAACTTAACTCATAAATAAATTAAAATAATAAATGGTACAAAAATTTGAATTAAAATAAAAAATTATTAATTCTCTTTCCCATATAGCAGAATTTGATTACCTATAATTCTTTTAGATCTTTTTGTTCATAAGAATTTTTTTTTCTATGCTACTCATCATCTGAAGTAGTAAATGACTGACCATTCAACCTTAGTGCATTTCATTAAACATGAGGCCATATATAAAATGCCTAATTTTAGTCTTGGCCATTACAACTGCACTTTCAAAAAATTTGAATCCTAAAACATCACGAATCGACCTATATATGTTCACCAAATTCATAACTTTAAAAAAAAAATTCAAACCGTAATAAAAATAGTAAAATCAATTTAAATAGAATTAAAAAAATTAGTTCTATATTTAGCTAAAAAATCAACATGATCCTCATACACACTCTAAAAACATACAATCAAAGAGCATATCAGACTAGATGGGCATTGAGAGGAGGAGAGAGTGTACCTGAAGTGATGCATAACTGTGATGCAGCAAAGGAGCAGTCCAACGACGGTAGCAATGGTGATGCACTCAAGCTTCCCTCTCGACAGCTTGAACAGAGAAGGAGGGAGAAGGAGGATGTGGCTGCTGCTGGCCGGAGGCAGGTGACAAGGAGGAGCAGTTGCAGTGGCAGAGTGGTGGTCACGGCGATCGAAGATGGCAACAGTAGTAGGCGTCGGCGGCAGGGAACGAAGAAAAAAGAAAATAAATACAAGAGAAAAGAAAAGAATTTTAGTATTTTTATTTGTTATGGGTGGGAATACAGTTATTTTTTATTTATGTTCACAAATAGCGACATATATTGAATCAGTCGCTAATTTAGAGGTGAATAATAAAATCCATAGCTAATTTAGCGATGAATAATGAAATCCATAGCTAAATAGTGACGGATAAGAAAATCCGTCGCTATTTAGCGACGGATGAGAAAATCCATCACTATTTAGTGACGGATAATTACCGTCATTATATACTAATTATAAATTTCTAATTTTTTGTAAACATTTAGCAACGTATATCAAAATCCATCACCAATTCATCGCTAATTCCGTCGTAGATTCAGGTGCCAATTTTTGACGTAAAATTTTATTGGATTTTTACCGACATAAATATTAATCCATCAGTATTCTAATATCCATCGCTAATCCATTGGTAATTAGAGATGGAATACAAGTCGTCGCTAATTTTCATTGGTAAATCGTTGTATTCTAGTAGTGTTTATGCTTTGTCACCTCCCTCATATGCTCATCACTTACCTCTACCCTTATACACCTCTCCTCTTTGAAAGGGTATCTCATCACTTAAGGCATCACAAATTCTACACTCTCATCCCTAACTCTAAGGGTTAATTTACCCTCAAACACATCAATCAGAGCTCTCCCAGTATTAAGAAATGGTCGACCAAGAATAAAAGGACAAGTTTCATCCTCTTCAAAATCCAACACTATAAAGTCAATAGGAAAAATAAATTTATCTACCTTAATAAGCACGTCCTCTATCACTCCATGTGGCTTCTTGATCGAGTGGTCCACTAATTGAAGTGACATCTTTATGGCTTTTGCTTCTCCAAGATCAAGTTTTCTAAAAAGGGAAAGAGGCATCAAATTAATACTAGCTCCTAAGTCACATAAACATTTAGGAAATTCACTAGTTCATATAACACAATGTATAGTAAAACTCCCTGGATCTTTGAGCTTAGTGGGAATGTTGCGGGAAATAATTGAGCTACAAGTCTCTGAAAATGGCACAGTTTAATTCTCTTCCTAATTCCTTTTGTTGGTAATAATGTCCTTCAAATATTTTGCATAGAGAGGCATTTGCTTAAGAACTTCCAATAGAGGAATATGGACCTGAAGCTTTTTGAAAATCTCTAAAAACTTAGCAAATTATTGTCCATCTTGAGCTTTCATCAACCTTTGAGGAAAAGGTATTTTAGGAGTATATACTGAAGATAAAGGTGATAAAACCTTTTCATTGCCCTTTTTACTTACTTCTTGCTCTTCTTTAATAGTGTTCTCTACTATGACATAGTTATCTTCTTCTTTGGTCTCAATCTCCTTAGATATTTCCATTTGAGAATTCACTACTTTGCAACTCCTAAGCGTGATAGCCTTCACTTGCTTTTTTGGGTTTGTCTCAGTAATACATGGAAGATTGCTTGGACACTTATAGTGATTGCATTTACAAGTTGCCCTAATTAAACCTTTATATTGTGAATTGAAGAGGCATGGTTCTTGGCTATTTAATCAAACTTTTCCTCTAGTCTCTTTTAATTCACATCTTGCGTTAAGATTTTGGTACTAATGACATCCATGAACTTGTCGAGCTTGTGCTCCCATGAAGATGATTTGTCTTAGTGGGGTTATTGAAAACCTGGAGGTCCTTATTGCCTATCCATATTACTAGTATTGGGAAAATTAGGTGCCATTGCATTGTTAATGTTACTCCATGAACAATTTGGATAATTCCGCCATCCTGAATTGTACGTGTTGGAGTAGGGATTATTAGCTTGCCTTTCTTGAAACTGATTCCCCACATAATTAGCTTGTTCAACATACCTATCATTCATCCCACCTATATTGAACATACCACAATCATAATTAGAATAATTCATCACAATGAAAGAATCACCTAGAACTTGGGTAGACACTGCATTAGCCTTGTGTGTTAGGCTGCCAAACTGTTTAGACAGTGCTAAAATCTGAGCTTGTAAAGCTGTCATCGAATCCACTTCAAGCTTTCCCATTTTTCTAGGCGGGTTAATTCTCTCTGAAGACCAAAAGCAATTATCATGTGCTAACCTCTCTAAAAGTGCTGCAACTTCATCCACTGTCTTCCTCATTAGGAAGCCGCCAACTTTAAAATCCACTGAGTCTCTAGTAAAACTCATTAGCCCATTATAAAAGGTTCTGATAATCACATCTTTTGGTAACGCATGGTGTGGAAAACTCCTCTGCATCTCAATAAACCTCTCCCATGCCTCATTTAATTACTCATAGTCTAGCTGCTGAAAGGAAGTGATTTCCTTTATAACCTTAGCAGTCTTGGAAGGTGGATAGTACTTGGCTAAAAATGCCTTTGCCAAATCATCCCATCGTGCAAATGAACCAACTGGTTGAGTTTTTAACCATTCATTGGCTTTGTCCGTCACTGTGAATGGAAATAACCTCAGTCTAATGGCTTCATCTGACATACCATTATACTTAAGTGTATCACAAATCTTCAAAAAGGATGCAACATGGTCATTCAGATCCTTATGTGCCAAGCCATAAAATTGAATGACAGACTGAATCATTTGCAAAAGTGAAGGTTTAATCTCGAAATTATTGGCATTGATGGAGGGCCTCATTATGCATTGTTATGTTCTTTCTAAACCCAGTACTGAGGTGTCCAAACATGTCCTCGCATTAACTGCTTCTTTAGCCATTGAGCTTGATGTACTCTTAGATTGCTTCCTATTCAACTTTTCAAATCTTGTGAGCTCTTGAATGTACGTGAGTGGTTCTTTTCCTGATCTTCGAGTATTATGCATACACCAAAGAATCACTTTGAAAAAAATGAAATTAAAACAAAATTAAAACAAAAAGAAAAAAATTATACTTTAATCCAAAAGAAACAATATCAATTTTGACGTTAAAATAATAGTCTCCAGCAATGGTGCATAAAACTTATTTTTGATTCACCCGCAAGCATATGGTTTCACAATAGTAATAATATCGATCCCACAGAGACTATAATTTATCCATCTATTGGTTTATTTCTTATTATTTAAAGTAATATAAAATAGATTTAGGACAATTAAAATAATTAAATCAAAATCAAAGGAAGATAAGGATAACACCGAAAAATATTGTAAATATCAATATTAATAAACATGCTAGGAATTGAACCTATTAATAATCATTAGGAATTTAATTACAATGGATCATTTAATTATGCATATCCTGAGTTTTCCAAATTATTGATTAATCTCTCTCAAGTATTAACCAAATTTAATTCATTAATTGCAATTGATACACACAACCTAAATTCTCATTTAAGGTTATAATATCAAATTCAATTCAAGAACTAATTAATCACACTCAGTGGGAACCTAATCAAATTGGTTATCTCTAATCACAATTCAACTAAGCATGTGTTTATATATCTATTAGAATTAAGATTCCTCAATCAATAATCCTAATTAAAAACCATTAGTGATTAAGCATTAACAAGCATTAAGCACATAAACACAATGTGCAAAACATTAAAGACCCATTGAATTAAATACTCAAATCATGTCATCGAATTCAATCCCTAACAAAAGAAAATTAATAATCCATAAAAACTAAATAATCCATAATAATATAGAATTCACTCATGAAAAATACAAGAAAAATTAAGAAGAAAAGAAAAGAATAAAACTCTAGGTCTTCTTGCTTCCCCTTGATCTTCTTTAATTCCTTGTGTTTTCTTTAGGGTTTTTTTCTCCCCTTTTATTTTTTCATAGGTCTTTTATTTATAGCCTTTTGAAAATTGCCCTTTTTCTTCCAAAAACTATACCAAAAATTGCCCTTTTAATTTTTAGACTTGCGCAGGCTGCTCTCGTAGAAAATTATACTAGAGCAGCAGAGAGCATCATGTTATAGAGGACCTAGAAGCTACTGGCAGCCGAGAATACTGCCCTCTAAACCTATTAGAGCAAATTTTCTACTTTAGCAGCTGCCACTTGCACTTGCACATTCCTCCTTCTCCTTAGTTGGCTATTTTGCACCTTTTTTCCACCTACACACAAATAAACACACACAAAATAAAACTATATAAAACTTAACTAAACTTAATACTATTCTAACATAAATAAATAAAAAAATCACAAAAAATACACAACAAAATAAACACATCCTAAACCACAATCAGGGTTATAAAAACCTTTAGGCTCACCATTGATCAAATAGAAATGAGAGACAGAAGTAATATAGGCCATAACCAATTGTATAAAATGACTAGGAAAGTGCATATGCATTAAGACCTGCTCAATAAACTACCACTCAACCCAGTCATAAGTTTTGCTCATATCAAGCTTAAGAGCAACCACTCCACGCTTACTTGAACATCTCTTCTTTATAGAATGAAACATCTCTAAGGCAATCATTGCATTGTCTATAATTAATTGCCCTAGATCAAAAGCACTCTAGGAAGGCAAAATTAATGAAGATAACACACTATTTAATTAATTTACAAAACCTTAGAAATAAGGTTAAATAAAATATTACATAAACTTATAGTCTCAAATCTTTCATTAAGACAGGTTCTTTCATCTTCAGAATTAAGCACACAAAGGTATGATTGAGGCCAATAGGAATATTAGCAGAATTCAGAATAGATAAAACAAAAGATATTACCTCCGAACCAACTATTTGCCAACGTTGCTGATAAAATATAGCAGATAGACCATCCGGACCAGGAGCTTTACAAAGGTGGATCTGCTTTAAAGTAATATATACTTCTTTTGAGGAAAAGAGAGCCTTTAATTTAAGAATTTACTTATCTAACAAACCTCGCTCAATCAAATGAACATCCTTATTAATACTTGAGGGATAAGAGGTAGCAAACATATTAGAATAGAACTCCAAATCAATTTGTCCAATTGTCTCTTCCCCTTCCTTCTAAATTCCAGTCGAATATTGAAGTTTAGCAATATAGTTGATATTCCATCATTCAGAAGCCTTATGATGAAAAAATTCAAAATTTTTATCTCCTTTCGAAAGCCAGAGAGAATGGGACCTCTAACGCCAATAAACTTCATTATGATCCAACAATATATCAAGTCTATCCTGTACTAGTTTTTGTCATTAAAAAGAATCATCAGAAGGGGGTTCTGACTAAATAGAGTTCAACTCATTCGTGCTTATTTCAATTTCTTCTCTTAAGGACCCAAACTTAGCAAAATGTCATCTTCAAAGAGCTAAAGATTAATATGAAAATTAAGTCATAATAGTTGAATTAACACTCGAAACATGCCTATCTTACCAACACCCTTCAATGGGGCTTTTTACCATTTTATGGTAAAAAATAAAATATTTTACAAATTTGTGGTTGTTATTTTCAAAATTCCCAATTTATGGTAGTTTGTAAAAAAAATAAAAAAATGGATTTCGCCACTTTAAATAGCAAAATGTGAAAAGGAAAATTTTCCTTCTCCCATTTTGCCACTACAAGTAGAGGTCTCTTTGAGGGACTTACAGAGCACTAAGTAGAAAATTTAATGAATCTTTCACCGACTACCTAATAAGATGGAGTGCTAAGCTGGCACAGTTATGGCACCGACCTGTAGAAGCATATCAGTAGTTCATTGTAATAACCTAGTGTGTTCCTCTTCTCACTAAGAAGTTGAAAGACTTAGGGATCTGGAACTTTGAAGAACCTTACAGGTTTGGAGTACAAAAGGAAGCAGACTTGGGTAAAGAAAGGAAGCTCTTCGGTGGCAAAGCTAGGGCAAGTAGGAGTGTGAAGATTAATACTATTAGACAATCCATGAGGTTCTTCAACTTGGGTAGACCCTTTTCTAAAGTCTTAGAGAAGGTAATTGAGGAGAAGCTATTACAACCCTTACCACCCAAAACACCACCTACAAATGCCAACCCCAAACTTTACTGCAAATACCACAAAGTGATTGATCACAACACTGACCAATGCATTAGACTAAAACATGAAATATAAGACCTCATTGATGCTAGTAAAATAATTAACCTTGAAACCAAGAAACCTAGTACCCAAAAGAACTAAAATGTCCCACCACCTGACCAACCAATCTTTATGATTAGCTCTGGCCTAACTGTCACATTAGTGTCCTCACAATAACCCAATAGGAAATTAATATTATTAATTTAATATTAATTAAACCTTAAATCAGTTAAAATAGTTAATTTTGGGCTTGATTGTAATAAAGTAAAATAAAAAAGGTGTAATTTAGAAGAATAGAAAATGTGGAAGGATTTAAACAAATAAAAATAAAGAGGATTACTTATTAAAGAAAGAAGACATTAGGAAGTCAACAAAAGTTATTTTGATGAGGTATTAAATAAGGCTCATGCCGTAAGATGCCTAATTACAAAAAATAAAAAGAGAGGTCTACATCAAAGGAATGCATAATGGAGAAGAAGAGCTCTAATTTTTGATGCACATAAAAGAGAAGAAGAAGAAGCAAAGCTTCTACTTATAGAAGAAGCATAAGTTGAGTTGGCTAGAGTTTTAGTTGAGATTTGATTTGCATGCTTCAAAATCTTCATGATCAAAATTTGATCATAAATATACATCAAAAGATTTTTAATTTTCTTGAAGAGGATGCATAAATTTCATTATTGTTCTAGGAAATCAACAAGTTTGAAGAAGTAGTGATCAAATTAAAGGGATCTAGAGCTGAATTTTGTTGGAAATTTGGTGAGTATTTCTTGTATATCCATTTCATAATGATTGGTGGAAATCTTTCTTAGTTATCTCTTGTTATAACTAAAATTCTCTTCTTGAATATATTCTTTTACTCAATAATAATTGATCTTTTTGTATTATGTTCGAATAAGTTGACTGCATGTGAGTTTTGCTAAATAATTTCTTGAGATGAAACCATAATGCTGTAGTTTAATTGTTCTCTTTCTAAATCTTGCTAAAAATTTCAAGTATAATGTGTTGTTGTGAGCTAATAGGTGATTCAATCAAAAATTGAGGTTGAGCCTCTTGTGGTTTGAGAAAATGTTGCAACCAAATTAAATTCTATGAAATTTAGAAGCGATGATATCAGTTTTATGATAATTGCTATGAAATTTTGACTTAAAATTATGAAAATACCAAAAAAAAGATTTTGGTATGTATAGTAGAGAGTATCATGTCTAGCTGATCACTTATTTGTACTGATGATTACCTGTACTATGCGCTCAATGCCTCTATACTGACAAAATTTGAAATTTAATTCCAAAAACTGATTTAAAATAAATAATTCACACCAGTAACACTACCAAATGTTAAATATAAATTATTCTAAATTTGTTATATGGAAAGTTTAAACTTGAAGATATATAATGTTAATCTCATATTATATTAATTTTAGGTTCACGATATTCTTAATTGTTAATGTGTAACCAATCTATTGATACTTAACTTTTATCGATTCCCCAATATAGTCAAATAATAAAGCCTTTTGATGAAAAGTAAATAAAAATAGTGCTTGAAGCCTTGAGAGTAAGCTTAGACCATCCTAAAACCCTAAAGAGTCTATTTTAGCCGTTAAAACCAGTAAAGTTTTAAACTTTGTACTTGGAAGAAGTTCGAAAGAACTTGAAAGGGACTGCGGAAGCCCCAAAGACCCTAAAAACCCAACCTTTTTGCAAAACATGGCCCATGCCTTTGGATGTCCCATCCAAAGGCATGTGCCTTTGGTTGAGCCATCTCTTTCTATATAAATAGCCCTTTGATTTATTTTTTAGGACTTTCTTTCGAAAAATTTGGGGAGACTTTGCTGCACTGGAGACCTGAAACCCATTTCTTACGTAAAATCCATTTCTTTTTCTTCATTTTTAGAGTTGATCTAGATTTTCCCTGCACTAAACCACACTTTTATCTTGGTCAAAGCATGCTCCAAAGGTATAAATCGCATGATTCTCGTTACTTTGTATCTCTCTTTGGGAAGGATGGCCTAAAAGTCAAAACTTTAAAACTTTTTAAGTCTTGTTTGATTAAAAAAGGCCTAGCCCAAAACCATGTAAGTTATTGCTCCAATGGAGAGCCTAGACCTAAATTTTGGTTGAAAGATTTTTGGGTCAATTAATTAACATCTAACTTTGCACATTAGTCATTTTACAACATACATATCTCATACATACATTGTAAGAAACTATGTGTAGAGAAATAATGAAAGTGCAGAATTTAAAATTTTTTCATTGCATGCAACATTTGCATCAACACAATACATTTCCATGCCCATAGATTATATCACATGCACTCTTACATTGCTAAACATGCATAATGAACAATATACCAACAACATATCAATCAAGTCATGCTTTCAAGAGGGAGACCTAACAACTAAGAGATATTGCAACACTTATAAAACTCCTTAGTCAGTAGCACGCTCGAAAGGCTTTGGTTGTTGGTGATCTACAAGCTTGAGCTCCCCAAGTGTGAAGCCTCTAGCTTGAAACACAAGGTTGGCTAGGAAGACCCCTAAGGATGGTGTTGTTCAATCTTTAAGCCTCTCCTTTATTGACCCAAAGAGCTTGCATGAACTTCCACCAAGCAAGGATGTGTAGGACAATCAAGCATCCCTTAAAGATGATGGACTTAGAAGAAAGAACACAACACTTGTGTTTGATTGATATCAAGAACCCTTAGAAGAGGATGATGAAGAAGACACTCTCTACAACTTTTCTCTCTAATGTTGATATCAATTTCTATCTCTTAAATTATGCAAATGAACTAATGCCTTAACTCTCTCTACAACCTCCACTAACTATGTCAAACAATTTGATATTAGTTAATAGTTAAAGTGTCACACACTCTAACCCTTTGCATGAGAGAGTTCTCTACACTCTCCAATAACCACCAATATTATATTAGTTGATGTGTTGAGTGTCTCACACTCAATACACATGCATAAGGAGT